>LQRL01031485.1:14402-34556 GCA_001703475.1 Hydroides elegans
TTACAGCTTTTTCCAATAATACCAAGATTACTGGTAGATCAAAAGGCATTGTTAACGAAAAAGCCCCATAAACTTTCATATATTAGTTGGCGTTTAACATTGGGTTTAATGGCAGTATACTAAGTTTTTGATCGTATTTTGAGCAATGTTCCCACGATAGGATTTTATTCAAAACGATATCAACTTAAACTTCATCTACAGCTTTTTCCAATGATACCAAGATTACTGGTAGGTCAAAAGGCATTGTTAACGCCCCATAAACTTTCATATATTAGTTGGCGTTTAACATTGGGTTGAATGGCAGTCTACTATTTTTTTTATCGTATTTTAAATCTTTTTCCCACAATGGGATTTTATTTCAAATAATATCGGATTAAACTGCATCATTATATGTTTCCAACGGTACCAAGTTTACTGGTAGGTCAAAATGATTTGTCATCTAAAAACAATGTAAAACTTTACGTAATTTACTTCAAAATCGCCTATTAATGCAATGTAAATATATTCAAAGTTTTAAGAAAGGAATCAATTTAGTCGCACAGCTTTTGACATAAAGGTTATTATGCTAAGCGGATTACCAGCATAAGATATTTCAATTACATGTATAACGTTTGATTGCATTTGCAGAATTAGAAATAGAGGTATTCTAATCTACCGCATGAATCATTCGCTTTGATTGTGCAAGCCTAATGTCAATTGCAATTCACTATTGTCCTATGTTCACATATCAGGGCTAGGTAAACAAAACTAAAATGTACTGTCTAAACTGCCGTGACATATTTAGCTTTAGCGATAAATAATTTCAACACAGATACATTAATTTGCATATATTCTTCTACAAGTATATGTTTATCTCTTCTGCAAGATGCATGGACCATGTTAAAAATAAACAGTCGAATTATTTATAAAAAAAAACAACAAAAGGTGTTCTATAAAAAAAACTACTAGTTTCTATTCAATTGAACTTTAAGCATATGTCAATTAATGAAAAACATTAATGTGAGCAAATAAACAATAAAATGCCATATTGGAAAACAAATGTGAGATATACATGCAGATTCATCGATTACATGCAGATGTTTTTTTGTCAATTTCTACTTGGCATAGTTTACGGTTCAAACCTTTCTCATGCAGACTTTCAATAGCTATTCTATTATAGTATTGCATCTTGGATTCAATTTTGATATGGAATCATCCAAATAAGTATATTATTGTTATAGTTGTACAGTTTATGTAACATATTTTCAAATGTCTTTGAAATTATACTTTAAAGATGTGTGCAGGCAAACTATTATTTTCTTATAATTTAATGCAGCATATTATAGTTTTCTACCAAACTTAAAAATACGAACACACAAATCAATTTCAAATCATTCACGAAATGAGAAATATAGAATACTTATAATAATAAGCAAAACTTACGATAAATGTACATTAGAGTTTGCATTTCAAACGAACAATGTTTGGCAACATATTATGTCATCGAATTTTGAAATAGAGAATACAATATCTAACCAATCTGCAACTAGCTTGCCAAGATCGATGTTATTTACTTATCAAAATATCAAATATGAACATATCTAACAACGTGACCGCATAGAACTTGAAAGAATATGCATCGATATATAATTTTGATGGAACAAATATGTTCCTTTGATATCCATTCGTCACCCTCTTTCATAACATAATCATTATATCATCTTTTTTTCCTTCAAATAACCATACACCCTTAATTAAGATCAATTTGGTAAACAAACTGCCCTACAATGACGAAATGATAACAAACGTGTTCAATTTTTTCTTAATTTTTCAAACGCAGCTAGTCAATTTACCAAATGAGAGCCTTGTATAAGCACATTTTAACTAACCATATTATTTATAGGATTCATACAAGTATTATTCACTTTTGTCTTTAATTTTGATTAATTGATATATATTTTGAAAAGTTATGATTTTGTTTCGCTATTTTTCTTCAGTCTTAACGGTACTTTATTTTATCTGCTAGTTATGAATAGTTATGAAAAGGAAATAAGGGCAAGGATTTCCTGATAAATCCTTAGGTATGATATGCAAATAAGATCAGATAAGTGTTTAAAAAACAAAGAAAAGCAAAAGTAATGACTATCAACAGCTCATGACAAAAAGTTTTATAAAAAGAGAGTGACCGCTCAATTTTTCAAGAAGACTTTCATCAATAAATATAACCCGAGATCATTTGTAAGTATCTCAGGAGCAGATATGGCAAGTGGAGTGGAATATAATGAAATGGCTGGAATCCGGAGATCTGTCTAGAAAGACCTAGCCATGGTTGTTTCGCTCAATTGTGGAATCAGTGGTCTTATTTGAACGTTCAGCTTGGACACTCACGTATACTAACTCTCACTTATAGACATTGACAAAGATAATCGATAGTTCCCTGACCAGACCTAAAATCAGTGCTAAGATAATCACTTGACTTCTCATGTTTGAAAATACAAAGTTAGCTAAGAACTGCAGAAGCGTTCAAATCTACAAATAGGGTAAACAGACTCTTTCTCATTGCTATCGACGCCACGAAGAGACTGGATTCAAACAGGTTTCGTGGACCCCTTACCGCGGCAAGATAGGCGAAAAAGACCGGTATGTTTGTGCAGCAACATCAAGATGGAGTCGACCCATAATTTTGAGCATAGACCTGTAGCAATCATCGACAGGTAAATATTTAGGTAATGTTTTATGATCGGATAGGATTTGTATCATTACCTAACCCTTCAAACGATACGTTGATAGATACATGGCGTTATTTTTTATTGCCGTCTGATTCGACTAAATGTTGCATAAAGAAGTATATATTAGAAAATAAATATGATAAATTATGCGTAAATGTTGGAATAAAAGCTATGAAAAGCTATAAAAAATGTTTGTTAGCAAAACTTTAAATACAAATTCAGTTATTTTACGGAGTGTTAAGCATATTGAAATAAAATCATATAAATAATACATTTGTACAGGATACTGATATATTTATAAGTGACAAATAAAAAAAGTTGACATTGACAAAAGTGGCCTTATAATTCCTCATATCACAATTGCTCATTTAATTACCAACTTATTAATTTAAACATTTACACTTATTTATTTACAAATAGTTTTAAAACATTCAGTATAACAATACATGAATGAACGACTTTTAAAATGATTTGTTTAGAATAGGTTCATTTATAGTTGTTTAATGTTTTACAAACATGGTATGGGTAAGAGAATTGAATTAAATGAAATATCACATTTGCACAATAAATATTTGACAAAAATCTTATATAAAATATCAATTAAAGAAACCAGTAACAAAACAGTAGCAAAACCACGCAAATAATCTTCATCACGTTATTTGATACATCAATAGGTTATGTGTATCCATCTTCTAGAGTAAATAAATCTTATGTATCATGTGTAATGCATGAAAATATAATAAAATATACACTAATTCATATCAGAATTGACACTATTATATTTAAACTCATGATTCAAACCAGTAAATTAGCAGTGAATTACAAATTGCTGTTTTATTGCGGTTAACTTTATATGAATAATTCAAATGTAATGGGAGGAAATATCAAATATCAATATTTTTGACGTTTTATTTAAAGTGATCATGATTTATTTTGAATTATTGATTGATTGATTGATGATTTAATAATTGAAAAAAAATAGATACCACACATTCTATTCAAAAGCATATAATTAATTTTGATTGTAAATTCGTTCTCAATATATTCACAGTTTATTCACACTGCGATCAAAACTTTTGGGTATTTCAAATTATATGCTTAAAGGTATCATTAATGAATGCACAAATAATCATAATCTAACAATGCATATTCTTTCAAAGCATATATACATATACAAGCTACATTCAATTACTTATAATGTGTAATAGACTTCTACCAAATAATAAGTACTTATTGATATCTAAATAGCGAATCTTAAATGACAATTTAAATTTAGGGATCGTTTGCCACAACTTTAAATATAATATATCACCAACGTCAATTGAAAATACCCAAATCATTTTCAGCTCAACCTTTATTTTGGAAATGAAACCTAAGTTTCGATTATCAACCCAGGGATATCAAACATGACCATGTATCAACCTTATAACAGCCTTGTTTATGCATTTGTGATTTTAAACGATAACAAAAATTACAACAACGATAACAATAATTTATTTATAAATAGCATTAGAATATAGTTTAATGGTATGATTATTGATTTTCAATTTACGTACATTGTTATTACTGTGCTGACTATCGAAATGGTGTCCATATTGTGTTATTTGTCTTAAAGGGTTGGCTTGTTGCTGTACTCGTTCTCGTTTGTGGTATGTCGATGTGATGGACATCAGCCAGTGAGTCTAGATAAGGGTGTTCTCCCGTAGCCAAGTATGCCCTAACTTCTCGTCTTTAAAGTAGTATTTGATCATAATATACTTGGATAATAATTACAAAATAAACGTTAATTCAATATTTTTTTCATTGGCAAAGGTTGAGTGTTATATATCATATGGCAAAAAATGTCATTTTTTGACAATGTATGAGCATTTGATTTGGGATTAAATGCTCTGCAAAAATGGTTATTCACATAACAATACACTAGAAATTTAACTTTCGTCGTTCATCTATACTTAGTATAGAGTTCCATGCGATTTGAGTTTTACATCATGAAGTTTAGGGCGCCGAAAGGTTGTCTAATATACAACAAAAAATGAAAATATGTTCAGATTTTGACATAATTTGCTCATTTCAATGTAGCAGATCATTGGTTTATTATCTCTTTCTTTTAGGCTGTACGTTTAAATATCTGCAAGGAGTGTCCTGTTGCTGTATACATCTTGAAGACGCTTCGCTTTTGTTTTCAGGTCTATCAGCTCCTGCACACGGTCCTCCCAGCCAAGCTTGTACTCATCTCTCTCTGCCTGGATTAACATCTCAATATAATCGACCTCAGAGAGTGGGTCTGGTTTCAAAGCGATCTCTCCCAGCCGTTGCAAAATATCACGGCATTTCTTCACATCGTTTTCAACATCATATTGGATTTGGAGATACTGAGCTTTTATCATTTCAATCATATTAATTTGTGAAGCTTTCATTCCTGATGCCTTTTCATATTCTCTTTGCTTTTCAAGGTACGTTTTTTCTACTTCTCTCTCCTTATTGACCAAATAAAATCCTGAATTTTTGTGGTCACTCCAAATGCACTTTTGTGGACATCGTTTACACTTCCCGGTGGATTTGCTCATCGCACTACAACGGGCCTTGTCTTCATCATCTTTGTACCTACACCTCTCATGACAGGTAAAGTGACAGTTCATGCAATGGGTAACATGACGGTTCAACTCGCAATCAACCTGTACGGAAACTACCTCCGTGACTGTGTATGTGAAATCTTTGTTGTCTTTTATCGTTTGCTCATGCAACTGGAAAATATGTTCCTCTTTCCTAAGGGTACTCATTGTTGCTATGCCTTTGTGTATCTTACTTTCAATAAACTGGAGGGTGTCTTTGAGATTTTGCCTTTCTTCCAAAACTTCTTTCGTTAAAGTGAGACTCTTTGGGTCTAGCTCTGTTAGAAATTTAAAAAATCCAGCGAAACTCTTTTCACCCATTTCCCAAAACATCTTCGTAAAATCGCATGCATCCGCATCTGTTCCCTCTTTTCCTCGTCCATTATTTGCAAAAAGAGCAGAATTATTGAATCGAAAATGTTTCCTGTGAGGAAGCTTGGCAGCTTCTATGGCTTCTAGCACAGGAGGAGCTGCCCCGTCAGCAAATGTTACCATAACTAATATGTTTTCCCCAACATCGTTTCCAAAAATGGACAAGATTGAGTCAAATATGTATTTTTGTGTGTGAGTTAATCGTGCATCTGGAGCTTTTGCTAAAAAGCATACCGCATCTAAGGTATCTATCTTGTACTTTTCTGGGTTACTAAACAAGGCTCTTATTTGATCAACTAGCATTTGGTCACGTTTTATACCCCTAGTATCACCGAAACCAGGAGTATCGATGAGATTTAGAGTGTAAGGAAGCCTATTTGAATCACCACTTGTGATTGTATACACAGTAATCCATTCAGTTTGGGACTTACTTTGACCTTCTGCTTTATTTCTCATTTCGTCTGCATGTTCATCAATCAAACGGAATCGAGTCTCTTCTGTCCACTTTGCATCAAAAATATAATTGCAGAAACCGTCGATCAAAGTGCTTTTACCGGCCCCTGTTGCACCTACAAGCATGATGGTCTTCTGCTGATGTTTTGCATGTTCTTTACCTAAAACATGTAATTGGAAATAATAAGATATGTGTCTTACAGTTAAGGAACATTTGAAACTTGATTGAAATAAGAGAACAACCAGGCTCGTGTATGTTACACTTAAGCTACGACTCTACTCTTAATTCATATTTTAGTGGACATTCCAATCCAAATATTTTCCTTAATTTGAATATTTCAAACATCTTAAAATAATTAAGACATCACATTTTGCTATTTATTTTGTATCTACGCAACACATATTGAGTATCGAAAATCAAACAAGTTCATTCTCAATAATGGACAACACTTTATGCGATGTAATGTCCGTGATAGAAGGCTTTAAAATATTATTATCTTGCACGTCTTATCAAAACATTTCTGAAAAAGTGATCGCGTACATTATTATGATCGATTTTTAAAGCTTTGCAAGTATTCAAAATTGTTTCAATTGACTGAATGTTTTATACATATAAATTTGATATAAAATAATAGTTAACAATAATACCTATTGTGCATCGTCTCACTTTATTTTGATCGTCCGACAAATCCTGTTTTAGTTTCAACTTCACTAGTTTCATGTCATTTACGTATTCAATTTTGTGGTCAAACATTTTCCCCTAAAACGGATGAAAGTTATATATAATAGATTTACCTATCTTTAATAATTTGCAATCAGATATATGAAATCATATTTTTAAATTATATAAGTATGGCACAAAATCTAACTTTTTGTCACTGTTGATTTGTTGTCATAAGAACACTGTGCCTTTCATTAAAATATATAGGTCACGGCTGTTTAGAGCGGGCCACTTAGTGTATGGTTCATCACAACCCCATTTGGTCCGAAGTCTTTATTTACATAAGCTTGTAATCTGCAGAGTTATGCTGTAAAAACGTGTATTTTTCCTAAATTTTGCCACCTTTACACTTTTTTTAAAAAAACATGTTGCCACATTGGTTTTTAAAAATTTCTTTTTGCAGTGATATTTTCAATATGTTCTTTCATCATCTTTATATATCACTAACCCCCTCCATCTCGATTACTGCATGAAAAAAAACCTTGAAAATTGCACAAATTTGGCATAATTAACTTGTGAAAATTCAGATTTTCCAATATTCTAATTTAACTTTCTAGATAGTATAACGAGAGAAATTATTATATTGTTTGATTCAGCGTTTTTTCGACTTCATCATGATACTAAATTCGATATATTGCCAGATAAAACACGGTATCTATTTAACACGGTAACTGCATTGTGTTTTTCAAAATGGTCAATCATTATGTAGGGTTAATCGGAATACTTATGATTTTAAATGTTTTAGCTAGAAAAAAAATCATATAATCTTATGAAGTGTACATTTTGTACATACGTTTTGACTTATGTTCATTTTATCAAAGTCCAAAGGAACTTTTTTATTTTATTTGAATTATCTCCTAGATCTAATCATAAATCTGTGAAAATGTGTTTTTTTTATTATTATAAGATTCATTTTTAATGTTAACACTTATTTAAAAGTGCATTTTATATGTTGTTCTAGTCATAGAACTACATAAGACAAAACGATCAACCCGAAACAATTAATTGCAATTCGTTAAATAAGATGTCCATATAGTGAGTTCAAACAAATATACTCCTTTAATGTTGGTGTTATGTTATGCTATTAAGCCGATTATTGGCGACCAAGTCGACATTGAGAATAGTATAAACCCAACCAAAATGTCATAATCCTCTTTCAAATACCTTGTCTATTTTCCTCTTTAGTTGTTACCTTGATTATTACAACTGCAGATTAAAATTAGCATTTGCCAAAGCGATTCCATAAGAATTAATGTGTTTTATTCAATGGGAAGAGTGATTTTTACGAAATAGGCCTTATATTTACGGCCATGGTTTGTAAATAAATTGAGATGGAGGGGAAATATGACTATTACCATTAGAATCAACGTATTTTAAATTTTATCATATGTAAATTTCATTCAAAAAATAATGTGGCAACCATTTCAAAATACAGTGTAAAGACAGCTAAAAAAATTGACACGATTTCATGCATAAACAGCCGGAAACATGCACAATCCTATGCAAATAAAAGGAGGGGTGGAAGAATCATAGGCATCTGAGGTGTCTCTAAAAAACTAAAAGGGCCTATTTATAGTGAGAATAAACAGCCGTGATGTAAATAAAAAAAAAGAATCAAACAATTCTTAATCGCATATAATTTGATAAGCATGCTTTTATTCATGGTTGAACTCAGAATTATTTTATTTTCTAAAACGATAAAATTAAGTTAAAATATCAAACTGCGTATCGCAAAATAAGTTATATGTATTTCATAAGGTTTAAATAAATAACTGGTGTACTTACGCCCACATAGTTTACGAAATTGTCGTACCCAGTTCTAGCATATTTTCGAAATTTAGTCAGAGCGTTCCATCGTTCGCTCTTGCGTCCCTGATATGATTATATAAACACATTAAATACATATAGGATAACTAACACTTTCGAGTGGACATGACAAAAATCGCGAGGCGGTGCCGAGAGATTTTTGTCATGTCCGCGAGAAAGTGTTAGTTATCGAATATTACTCAGGGCTCTATTGCTCTCGAGATGCCTTTAAATTTAATGCATAGATTTAAACAGTGTGGTATAAGAATGCAACCTAAAATATCCCTGAAAACAGTGTGGCATACGAATGTATTAACTGGGACAGTTATTTATTTGTGATATTTCTATTGAGAGAACAATAGAGCCATGGGACATATTGTCATTTATCTCAGAAATTAACTCATATTTACACAATCATACAACCGTGTTTTTCGATATTTGATATGACCACGTTTGGGAACAATACAGATTTCCCTCTAGTTATTGATGTGCATCTAGATATATTGTTAATAGCAATTCACCTTAGGTTTTCGCGATGGTTGTTTGCGATGTTTTTGTTGACGTTGCGAGTGATTCCAACCCCTTGATCTTTGAGACGGAGTTGGGTACGGTGGAGTGTACGATCCAAATGTGCTATTTGCATTCCCCTTTGCCTTGTACTGATACTCTGTATACCCTTGAGCTTGATCCAACCCGTCAACGTCATTAGGAAAGTCTACCCAGTCATCATCCTGTGTAGGAAAATCTGGTGGCAAATGCTTGGTAAGTTGAGTAACAGGATCGGCTTGTTCTAGTGGTTGGTCATTTTCAGGCGGAGGGGTGTATGGTGGCGGAAGCATGTGAGTCGTTCCATCTGAGTTGTTCTGAGTTGTTCCATCGTGTACTGTTTCAAAATGTGACTCGTGATGATTGTTTTGTTTTCATTTCTTTCGTCTTTTGTATTTTATCAAAACATTCAATTATTAACATGCTTTGTGCATTATCTCTTATATTCTGTATCGGTATTTATATATAAATGTAAATCATGTAGAGTTTGATCAATTAGATGCTATTTATTGTAAAATACAAACCAATAGGTGTCGACCGTTCATTTTTATATTCATCCAATACGCTTCCTAAAAGTCTACGTTGCACTGGTGGGGCTTTCATCATTTGTATGTCGGCTTCCTTGACTAACAATACAGTTTTGAATGAATCAAAACCCATTTCACATAATTCCTTGATTGTTTCAGATTTTAGCTGTTTTCCTTTCATATATGTCTGAAACTCGTCTGAAATATGAAATCGCTAAAATATGAATGCCATGCTATCAACGAAGACATTTTAATAAGTAAACATTTTGAATAAACTTTTACTGAGTAATCTATTCAATGTGTAAATTGATTTTTCATTGCAATTTATCAATTTTTATGCGACGAATTTGTCGAGTCTATAGATAGTAACTGATACTGTTGTATATTTAACTGTCATATCATTTATTCAATTTGTCGACTTATTAAAGTGTTGTTCTCACCATCTGGTTTCGCTTTTCTTTTTTCGTTCCAATCCCTAATTGCTGTCCATTCAATGTCATGTTCATCTGAATACAGTAAAGTTTACTCTTTTATCTGCACGATCTATATTATTTAGTCGACTTTTTGCATTAACAATCAAAGTCGATTAAACTTAATATTTTATACATGCGTGTCATGATTTAATTTGATAAAATATTTTATTTTTGCTGTAATAAGGCATGTCTTTTGCTTATTTGCCTTACTATCAATATACGGTTGCACTTTAAAATGCATTATTCGGTTTCAATAGTCAGTACTTACCAGTTCCTTGTCCTGATTGGTCTTGATTCAGGTCATTGATTGCTGCTTTTAGCAGGCGCGCTTGACCTGTGACAACCTTAAGACTGCCTATGTCTTCTTCAGTCATAAGTTTCAACGACTTCAAAGTATCAAACCCATGTTGAGTCAAAGCTAATTTGGTGTCATCTTTGATTTGCTTTGTCTTGAGGTACATGGTCATGGGGTCTTGAATTAATTATTAAAGATATTAGATGTTATTACAGAATGACATTTCATCTTAAATGCACATGTTACAGATACTTGACATGCTATTTGAACTTCATAATGTACTTATCAAATGTGTACAAAGTTATATATGAAGAATTTACTAACCGCTTGGCAGGGTTTTTGTCGCTCCGCCGATCACGTTTGATGTTGAGGCTCTAAATGCCTCAGCAGAGTTGTCATCTAATAAGATATAAGGCACTTTTAATAGTCTTTATATTTACCATTTTATGCAGTGACGTTGCTTTAACTGGATGGCTTGATTGGGTTTGATTGGGTTAAGTTATGATTTTTGTTAAAAGCACATAATTTAAGTTGTCTAACATTTGTCATAAAAAAATAGTGTGTTCACTTTCAAAGAACTTGTGTTTGTGACACAAACACGTTATGAATTCTTATATATGATATCATGACGAAGTAACGGTGTGACTAGATTGATAAGACTCAGTTTGAAGGACGTCTGAAGTAAGGTGGTTAAAAGCAATAGGATTGTTTTTGTACCCCCACATTTAAATCTTGACTTGAAGTTGGGTTTGGTTAAAGCGGAGATGTCCTAACAGAAATTGAATACTTGCCATCGTTTGATTTTGTCTGTCGTTGCTTCAATTCATCTATTGCTGTCGTTAACAGGCGTGCCTGGTCCGCCACCATATTAAGAGAGCCTATATCGACCTCTGACATAGGTTTCGATGATTCAGGCGAATCGAAACCATGTTGAGTCAAAGCTTCTTTCGACTCATGTTTTGTTTGTTTTGTTTGTTGGCACACCACCATGGGGTCTAGAAACATTCATCAATCGAGTCTTTACCCTTGTATAAATACATGTTAAAATCTTAATTAGCCAGACTTTATTGTTACAGTCCTATGGGAGATTTTGCAATCGACATTTTGTCTTCGCTATTTAATTCAGAAAGCATGAGTCATTGAACAGTACCTTTGGGAGGCTTAGGATGGTTGACAGTATTCTCTCCGCTCTTTTCAGAATACCCAAGCTCTAAAAAAGAACAGGAAGTTGCTTTACTGATTTCATATAGATAGTAAGCATGTCTTTGCAAATAAATACACACAATTAAGGCATTTGTTTGAAGTGTGTGTAGGAAGGAGCAAACACCTACATGATGTTCCAAATATAGTGGACGCAGTTTTGATGTTCAGAGTTAATGTAATAAGCGGTTTCGGACAAAAGTTCTATTTAAGTCTAAAGTGTTATTTGCCTAACTGTTAAACTGAATATAATGTTACTCTATAATCATTAATCAAGGCTCTTAAGTGCCTTAAAACAAAATAAAAATATATTCTCTGTAACAGAAAGAAATGATTATATTGACATTACCAATAAAGTGACATTACCATTAACAGCAACTTTTAGTAGTCTTGCCTGCCCTTTTGATACATTCAATTCTTGAATATCGTCATCTGTTACAAGCTTCAGTGCATCCAGGGAATCAAACTCATGTTTGTGAAGAGCTTCAATAGTTTTTTGCTTGATATGTTTCTTCACAAGGTACGCAATCATCGGATCATCTTTCAAAATAAATGTCAAAATATAGGAAGGTATGTATTTCCGAATTTCTAGTTTATAAAGAAATTTATGTTCTGGACCAATGAAAATACAGCGAGTATGTAATTCCTAAAGAATCTATATTCTAAGCAATGAAAATACAGTGAGTATCTAATAATGGCTTTGAAAGTATTTTGTGTAGCCAGGTTTAACTCAATTCACTCAAATCCAAAACTGTTTATGTTAGATCCAAATATCATCGTTTGATATATAATATATCCAAACCTAACATTATATGATATCGTATAATTTATTTGAGTCATTTTACCTGGATAAGGCTCATATTTTGCCAAATTCAGAGAGCTGGCATATATCATTTCTTGAGATCTTGCTCCCAGTTGGTTTTCTGCAAATAAAAAACAAATTGAAAATTGTCGCTTACATGCGTAACCAATGTAACCGGTAATTCAGGAAGGTAAGGTAGTTCAGTCGGCATGGTGGTTGACTAGACAAAAAAATGTTGAACTCCTGTTAGATCTCAATATATTTTTCATCTCAAATGGTTCTCCACGGTTGCGTTACATGATACTTAAACAATGTGTTGCATAGCTAGATTAGGGATCAATATTTCAATCGTAGCATGGGTTAGCTATAGGTGGAGAGTGGATATGAAATTTATGATTAAGCATCAAAACACGCATATGTCATATAATGGGGTGGTGGTCGGTAATGATTGGTAAACATAGAATAAATGGTGATTGATTCATTATAAAGCGGTTTGAGCAGATTATTGATATTGAAAATTCCAATATATAAAACCGATTATTAAATTATGTAAGCATGCTTGCTATTTATGATATAAGTATATGCCTATGTTTAAAATGAGTTTGCACGCAATATACATGTAATAGAAAGTGGAACTAAATAACTTGGCTTATACCTTTAGTTATTGAATCTTTCAGCTGAATAACAGCCTTTCTTAGCAAGATGAATTGGCCAGCTTTGAGATTTAAGGATTTTAGAACGTCTTCAGTAACATGACGTAATGTCTCGATCTCGTTCAACTCCTCATCTTCAAGCTTTGCGATTGTCTCAGGTTTTAATTTATGTGCAGTTGCCCATTCGTTAAACGATGACTCTGTGAACAATTTCAGTAACTATCATAAAATCCTATTGCTGATATATAGTATATAATGCCCAAATAAGAATTGAAAGTACTTTATTACTCGTTTCATGTAATTTTCTATAATACCCATTAAAAAAACCGTTTTTTTTTCTTTATTTAAGGCAAAGAGAATGTATAGAAATCGTTTATAAATTTAATTTTATCCGTAACAAAGTTACCTTCGATTGACAATTTTTCCTCGCCCTGTTTAAGTCTTTGGACGGCCTTGTGAAGTATACCATATTGTGCAGCATCTAGGTAAAGCATTTGCAAAACGCTTTCGTCGCATTGTTTTAAACTCTCTATATCGTTTAGTTCTTCTTGTATAAGCTGATCAACAACGGGTGCAGGCACCCTATGAATTTGTGCCCATTTATCGAAATCCATTCTATGAAACAAAACAAAAATAGGCAACATACTGAGGCAAAATTGTTTAATGAATAAAAAGACGTCATTACGTTTTTATTAATCATATTCATTATTCTAATTTATCAGTATTTATTATCTACATACAATAACATATTTATTTTTCGAAATTTATAGTTATATCAATGTTCAATGTTATAATTAATAAAGATATGTTTCACTTTAAAAGATAAGCTGCTAATAAAATATATTTTACAAAAAACAATGTGTGAACGCATGATTATCTGAAAAAGTGTAGACATACATAAATGCGACTAAATCAAAATGCATTATTCATTCCACTTATTTAATGTTCTATAAATCAACATTTTTATCGATATGAATAATTGCGCATAATTTGTTTTTGGGGGACAAGCAATGCACAAAAGTAATTCACAAAAAGATCAATATATCGTAGAAAAGAAATATCGGAGATAAAAATTCCATATAGACAACTTGCAGTGCAAAAAAGTCTTTCATGTGCAGACTTTAGCTAACAATAGCTCTAAAACCTCATTTGTGTCCTGTGAGGCATTTCAAGGCATAGAGCTTTTCGGTAAATAAGTGGTTATAACTTGTAAGAGAGGGTTTATCGAAAAATGGCATAACTGTGTAGTGAAACACATTAACAGAAAACATGACTTGAAGGATTTGGTGCATATGGGGTTTTCTATTAGTCCAATATTGTATATTTGATAAATATGCTCACAAACACATGTTCATATATTTTACAATAGAGAAAAATACATTGAAATACTGCGCAACCACCAATAACGTCAGATGTTAAAAGGGCATTGTTTTTTTATATAATTAGGAGGCGATGCAATGAATACATTTTAAACCATTTTAATTAGTCAACAGGTTATAAATAATACAAAATGGGTATGAAAATACAATTTTTTTTTCATTTTTCAAACGTCCCTTAAGTGATCAACTTATTATATTGATTAAAATGCCAATGTGATTATTATGCGATATATCTATTATTGCATACACATTTAAGGGATATGGGATTGTTACATACATCAGGTTTGAAATTCAAAATAGATATTTCTTGATGATCTTTTTCTGTTCCATTAGCACATTGTTTGATTTATAACTTAATTCAGTACAAACTCATGAAATTAATGTCATCAAGAAAATTGTAAAACATATATGGTATAAATGCTGTATCAGGTCAAAAAGTCCCCGACCATAAAGTCCCCGACCATTAAGTTCCCAGACAAAAAGTCCCCAAAATGCAACATAGGACATAAAATCCCTGGACATTAAGTCCCCACAATTTAGCTCTAGATTTGTTTTCTTATTATGAAGAAAGTTTATGTCGGATTTGAAAATCTGAGAAAAATCACAGGAAATAAAACCAAAAACGCTTCCCTATTTTTTAAACAATAAAACATAATCAAATTTCTTTTCCTATAGTTTCGGTTGTTACATCATGTTTTTATTTACAATTCTAATTAGTAAATGAGACCAATTATCCAAAATAAATACTACAAACCTAAATATCAATCTGATTTTTCAGTGAGACATCATTTTTCTCGATTCACATATTAAAACAATACACTATAACAATTAACGTCTGATATCAATATTTTGATGAGGGTAGACAAATCAATAAGCTTAGCAGCAACCTTAAGACAAACAACCTTATAAATTCCCGATATTGAATATATTTATTTCGATGAGATGCCGCAAATTGTCTTAGCGAAGGGTCTTACATATTCAGCTTTCACAGCTCTGAATGTTGACAAGTCCGGGCACTTTGTGTCCTATGTTTCATATTCTGGGGTCTTCATGGTCGTAGACTTTATGGTCGGAGATTTTATGTCTTATGCTGCCCAATTTGGGGACTTTTTGTCCCGGGACTTTATGCCCGGGGACTTTTTGACCGGGATGCTACAAATGCACATCATGGAGCACCAGGACTTAAACCCCATGTCTCTTTTTTGCATTTGTGCAAGCGAAGTGACAATTCGCAGCAAACGTCTTATTGATTTCAATGTGTCGATCTATTAATATTACAAGCAAAAGCTCCATTTCTTAATTAGGTACAATTCATTACAACTTGAAATTGTGTAATTATTCTTTATAACTCAACTGTAAAAAAAAATAGAAAACATTACTTACATTGGATTTCGACAGGTCCTCTCAAACTATCCTTTTTGGAATGAGCATCATTGTACCCTATCCGGGTGTATTAAATGGATAAAACATATCGGTTCAGTTGAGTCAGTGCCCTCTCTTGCAATGAACACAGAGTGGTGTAATGTTGTTACAAGGCATGGTTAAATGACATATATACTTCTACACAGGGCCAAACAATTGCCAATGTTGAGGTATTGTTATTTTGAAATTAGTTATTCAAACAGATAGAGCCTATTAGTGATTTGAAGTACATGTTTTCTTAATATTTTCATTTTGAATCATTTTAAATTAAAATGATTAATTATATTTGACAATCAGCACTATGTAAATAATAATTATCTAATCCAAATATCCGAAAATCAAATAGACGATACATCTAAATGCAATATGTTTAGAAAAAAATAGAAATTATTTAGCCATAAGTCATAAATTATGTTACAATAACCATTGTAAAGGTCATTTTAAAATTTGTCTTCAAAATAAAAACCTTTTACTGAAGTGTTTCAATCGGGGTATTGTCAGGACTTAATTGTGCTGATTCATTGAGGAGCTAAATAGTTAGATTTTATCAAAAAATATAATTAAAATTGGACATTAAGAAATAAAGATAGCTATATTTGATTTTAATTATCTTGATTGGTTTAGTTGGTAATATATTCCTTAATAAAATTTCGAACATTGAACAGACAAATATTCACACAAACAATATATGAACACGTTTTGTGACTTATTTATATACAATAAAATATTGTTTATTTTTGTTTAATTTTTCAACTTCACAGAAACTACATGGCCTTTTAGCTAGAGCTATAGACAAATACATTTTAACAACGCTTTCAATCTAAAAGGTGAGTAAATCAAACATATTGCGTTGTAGTATTTCACTACAACAGCGTATCTTTAGACACGAGGCAAGTCGCAGTAGCTCATAAGCAATGATTGACCCGATTTAGTTTTTTGGGGGAATTTTCTCACCCACTCTGGTTTTATCTGGTAATGATCAATATCGTTATCGAGTAATACTCAATAATGTTATCCAGAAATGCTCGATTATGTTTGACAGTTTCTCTTACAACGTTTTTTAGGTTGGAGTTTCGTTTTAGTTATCAGATTATTAAGAGCATAATTACCCTTTCCTTCTCGGTAGTGGTAAATCAAATACTCTTAAACCCCTGTCAATCATGGGAAAATCCAATAAACGGTCCATATCAATATCTGCTCCATATATGTTGTAGTCCATATAGATTGTGTGAATCAATGCCATATACTTATAAAATAATGATTTTAGCAATAATTTCCATTTTAGCTTAATAGTTATTTTGAGACATCCAGAAATGTCACCTAATTTTAAATGAATTGCATAAACATTGTGATTGCTGAGTGGTTCGACTTGCAAGGCATTGATAAATCAATAGCGTATGTCTAGCTTTCATTTCGGCTAAAATAGACGGACTACTATTTTCGAAACCCATACATGTACAACAGAATAAAAACAAAAGTGTGTTCATGTATATTTATTTATCATCTTCAAACACAAAATAGATATCTAACTTGCATTAAATGCCTTGAAATGAGAAACTATTTCAAAATAATTTATAAACACTTTTTGTCTTGACATGACCGTGCAACTCATGGTGGTAATATGAGTATTTGCTTTTCTATGTTTTTTTATGGGTACAAACAATATGAAGTTTACATAATGGGGTAAAAAGGCAGCGAAAGAGTTACTTTATAGAATACGGGAACTTCGCTAAAGGGCTTATTCGTTCACCGTTATTTAATCAAATCATTTAAACTCTTTCAGAAAGAGGACTTCAGGACTATACATCATCACATTGACAAAAAATCACATTAATTTACTCACTGCATTAATCGGGTTTTCCTCCTATCAACACCTGAATAAGTGTCATATAACACTATTCTAAGCCTATTAATATATAACTGCAAATAGAATAATTCTTTGCAGTTCAAGTCGAAACAAAAAAAACAACAGTGGTTTAATTCGGCTCAACCGAAACATTCACTTCAGTCTCAAACTAAAGTTGTCTTTTCATTCCATGGTGTATCAAAGTGACTTCAAAACTTTTTCATTATATACATGACATACAGTAACCAACAATTATTTCACAAACTCACACTATCTTTCAACTCATTTATGCATCACTTTTCACCACCTTAGCGAACACATATTCATGATAATGGTCCAGCATTGACGTTCTATTGACGTTACATTGACGAAAAACAAAACATCCTGACATTTTAAACACTGGTAGATATATCCTACATGTTCATATCAACATCAAATCACACTATAAACATACGTGTATCAAGTATTCTCATAATTTAAAGGTATTTTCTCACATTAACACAAATCTGCCAAATATGTTCAGACATCTGGCATACCTCTAGTTTTTATTAGGCTCTAGACCCGTTTTTTAAATATTTCTCTAGGTCCCGAAAATGGTAATGTACACATATCTTTGTGTTGCGTAACGTTAAACTTTTTTTACACAACTGCAAAGGTATTATGAAAACAATAATACGGCTAAAAACTGAGTCTACTATAACAAAATACATTTCTACGATGCACTTCACTTTAAAGTTTTTTATCATATAAATGGTAAAAGGGATGGGATTTAGTAACGGCAAACAATAAACATGTAAAATATGCAACAGCTAAACTCGAAAAACGTGAATATAAGGTTTTATCAAACATCAATGCCTGCACTTTAACTTTTATTGCATAGGCCTATATAATATATAAGTGGCCTACCTTCCTCTCATCTCGAATATGCCTTAGATTGAGAGTTCTATTTTAAAATGCTATTTGAAATCTAATTAATGTTCATTTTCTCTAAAGCAAAACCCCTATCACTACTTAAAAATAACACAGAAGACACATTAAGTAGGCATTTAGAAACACTCAAAATAACAAGCAACACTCAAACACTCATTCAACAAATGCAAGAACCTGGATAGATTTGTTATCTGCCCATGGTCTTCAAGAATATTTATACAGATACGCATTCATACATTTCCATGTAAAAGATTTCGGTAAAAACATCACATATATTTTATAAATCAAACTTTAAACCTTATAGATTAAATAAGTCGAAATTCACAAAAGTTGGAATCATTATTCAGGCGATAAATTTCCTGTTCTTATAGTTACGATTTTTAGAAAATACGGTGTATGTAAATAACTTTTTGAAAATTTGTTTCCCTTTATTGGCTGCAAAATGGTGGAAGTTGTAACGAAAATCGACCACTCAAAAATATTACTATATATTACTGTTTACTGTTTTATGCATTGCATTTTATCATAATTGGCAATGCACAAAAGGCATTTGTGTACTTCCGAGTGCCCGACTAAATACACAGTCGACAATGAACAATCCTGGCCCCCTTTTTAACAATTGGCCGGCCCTTTACTATCCACCCCATCACCTTTTATCGTTCCCTCATTACCACCCCAACCACTGGCCTTTGAACTTCATAGATACTTAAATCTATACTTTAACTTTACCTTATTCCCTTTTTTTAACAATTGACAGGCCCCTTACTATCCATCCCCACCACCCTTAATAGCTCCCCCACCCCCACCACTTGAAGAAAACGGTGTATCCTTTCTCGCAGCCCTGACATTAAAATCATACATATTGAACTCAATTTTTAACAATTGGCCTGGCCTCCTACTATCCACCCAATCGATTAATCGTTACCACCCCAACCGCTGACCAAGAGCGTATCCTTTCTCGCTGCTTCAACAATTGGCCGGCCCCTTACTATCCACCCCATCCCCATCTCCCCCTTTCTTATCATCATCACCCCCACTCGGCGAGGGCGGCGCATCCTTCTTTTCCGCTTTAGCCTCCTTAGCCGCCGCTTTCCGCGCCTCTTTCAGTCTCTGTTCCTCTCTCGCTTTACGCCGTTTTTGCATTTCAGCCGCTTGTGCTTTACGCTGTTTCTGCAGGGCTGCCATGCTACCCGTTGTCAACAAGAGTTCCACTTCCTCTTTGTCCAGGGTTTCGAATTCGAGCAGTGCCTTGGAGAGAAGGTGGTGTTGTTTTGAGTGGTCCTTGAGCAGGGTTTTCACGCGCTGGTACGAGTCCTGTAGTGGGGAGAAATGAGAGAATATGTGAATATTGATATTAATATACATGTACATGCATATGAATGCTTAAACGTCCCGAATTCGAGCAGCGC
>LQRL01031486.1:433-13005 GCA_001703475.1 Hydroides elegans
AGTTCGGCGCTCGATAAATGTCTCGAATATCGCGAAACTTCTCGAAAGCCAAACTGTAACGCCGCGTCAACGTTTTTGATTCGGAACTTTTATAGATAGTTCATCGTTTTAAAGTATGATGGTATACACACCCGACATCCGGTTCGGCCCTCGATAGATGTCTCGAATACCGCGAAATTTCTAGAAAGCCAATCCGTAATGGCGCTTCAACTTTATAAGTAGCGGGCCATTCGTGCTCCAACGGACACATTTCTAGTCTACATTTCTTATGTGTGTGCACTGGGCCAGTGATTTCCGACATTTCCGACGTGTGTGTACTGGGGCAGTGATTTCCTACGTTTCAGACGTGTGTGCACTGGGGCAGTAATTTCATACTATTGAGACGTGTGTGCACTGGGGCAGTGATTTTCAACATTTCTTATGTGCGTGCACTGGGGCAGTGATTTTCTACATTTTTTATGTGTGTGTATGGGGCCAGTGATTTCCGACGTTTCCGAGGTGTGTGTACTGGGGCAGTGATTTCCTACGTTTCTGACGTGTGTGCACTGGGACAGTAACTTCATACTTTTGCGACGTGTGTGAACTGGGGCAGTGATTTTCAACATTTTTTATGTGTGTGCACTGGGGCAGTGATTTACTACATTTCTTATGTGTGTGCACTGGGCCAGTGATTTCCGACGTTACCGACGTGTGTGTACTGGGGCAGTGATTTCCTACATTTCCGACGTGTGTGCACTGGGGCAGTAAATTCATACTTTTGAGACGTGTGTGCACTTTTGCAGTGATTTTCAACATTTCCTTTGTGTGTGCACTGGGGCAGTGATTTTCTACATTTCTTATGTGTGTGCTCTGGGCCAGTGATTTCCGACGTTTCCGACGTGTGTGCACTGGGGCAGTGATTTCCGACGTTTCCGACGTGTGTGCACTGGGGCAGTAATTTCCGACATTTCCGACGTGTGTGTACTGGGGCAGTGATTTCCAACGTTTCCGACGTGTGTGCACTGGGGCGGTGTGTGCAATAGAGAAGTAGGCGACGACAACCCTTCCTGAAAACGTCACATAACTTGAGTTTAACAGAGAAAGAGTTCATCCCTTTAAACGTGCATAAAATTTATTTGGTTCGTTATAATTAATCGAAATAATTAAAAAAGGCATGTAATAAAAATAATACTTCATATTTGGAGGGCCATACGTTGATTGCTGGACCCTCGGGCACGGTGCCGGACGGACCTCAGGCTTCGCCTTCGATCCGTCCGGCCCCGTGCCCTCGGGTCCAGCAATCAACGTATGGCCATCCAAATATAAAGTATTATTATAATATTCAATATCCCCTACCACTTGCAATGCAAAATTTGAAATAGTTGTATGATTTATGTATGTACGTATAATTGTTTTTCGCCCCAACTCTTCATAAACCTTAGGTTTTGATTATTTTTTTGCGTCATTTGCATGTGGGTTTGCATGCAATCTTGCCCATGAAGATAAGCGCCTTTTGGGCTCTAATATAAATATAAAAACCAAATCTCCGGAAATTTGCTCTAGCCATTTTAATAATATATTTCTCCACTCCAACGTTGCATTGCATGTCGTACGCACATACATTATTTGTAATATCTACCGTTCGCACAACTGTAAAATGAATATTGTCAAGTAAACGAACCTTTTTTTTCTATTTTCTGTACCAAGAAATACATTTTGGTCAACGCATGGTTCATAGATATTGTACAGTTGCGTGACGTTAAAGATATACACATTTTGATTTTATCCGCAGATGAATATGAATATAAATAGGTTAAGTTTTTTCATGAAGAAAAGGGAAAGATAATGCCTCGATGGTTTCTTTGTAGAATAAAAATAAGACATATTGGTATAGTGAGCTCACTTTAAAAAGAGATGTTAACAAACTTATTATTTAGTGTTTACTTTGATATCTCAACAAATTATTGTAATAATCTTGATATTATCATTGTACTTTGATATCTCAACAAATTATTGTAATAATCTTGATATTATCATTGTACTCTTTTAATGCTTTCTATCGGATTAACAGGAACAAATCAAAGAGGTAGGTGCAATCACCGAGAACCCTGCTTCATCTTAGTATTTAACTCCACTGTTTAGTGTATTGAAACGTCAGTGATTTCATATGCATCATTACATGTACAAACATAATAGCGAACGAATTCAGCTTAACTTATGTATGTACTTAAATGCAGGATATTCCATGCGGTTCACTGTGTCACATACCAGATATAAGACATTTCGTCACATTCAATTTCAACACGAACGATTTCCATTGAGATAATTCCATACACAAACCTAAAATAATGTAATACTATACACAGTAGAATCTCGTTAGTTCGAACTGGTTGGGACAGGAAGACTTGGTTCGAATTAACCGGGGTTCCAATTATCCGCGGACTAATTAACGAGCGTTTCCTGTATATATCACTTTTGTTTCAGTTGGGTCAGTCTGCCGAGCAGCTACAGGACAAGAGCACGTGCGCCGACTCGGATCTCAAGGCCGACATGGAGCGATGGCACAAGACCAAGACACGTGACTTCAAGCGCCTCTTTATGGACATGTGCGATCGCAACATCAAGTATTATGAGGAGGTGAGGGGACTTCGAGGCAGTAAGGAGGTTCGGTTGGGGGCCACTCTCAGTTACATTTATAGAATGGAGGCTATATATAGTATATAAGCAAGTGGGTTGAGATGTTCAATCATGCGTTTGATAAAATGTCGCACCACCTAAATAATGTAGGTATATCTCGAAAGCTCTTTCGAGCCGCGTTAGGATAATTACCCGCCAATATTCGGAAATGTTTTTGGCAGTATGTTCGGTCCCTTATTCCTTGTAGATTCATTGGAATGGATTTTGCTGAGATACATTTACAGCGATACATATCTGATTATATAATTTAGTTTAAACCATATCCATATCAAGGCATTTGGCTTAAGACCATTTCATAAACATGATGCTTGTATCAATAAAGTAAACGTATATCCTTTCATACGCAGGTGTTACACGCATGGGAAGAAGCGATTCCACACATACAGAAAACGGATGTGAACCGGGAACACAAAGATTCTTATCAGGACACTAGTCTCGAGACAACTGCGCCATCTGATAAATGAGAATAGCCACCCGTTCATCCCCAGTCCTCAAAGCCTTACTGCTTTCCTACGCTGCTAAATCCATAGGAATATATTCCACACTACTGTCGGTCTTCTTTATATGGTATTTTGGTGAATCTGTACTTCATCTTTATAAGCATGGCCTTTAGAGTCAAATTACCCCACCGATACATTTGTACAGTTATAAATGAATTGCAAGTTGGACCATTTTATTAAACATCATACGGTCGAATTACAAAAATCTTTTGTACATGTATGAGACTAAACGTTTCTTTGATCTTATTACATAGAATTTCTACTTGTACAGGACCACGATTAAAGTATAATTTTGATTAGGACTAAACTATAATCCCCTAAAATATTTGAGAAAAGTTAGTCAGATATTTGCTTTGTTGTTATCTAACCGTTGTTATGCACTGGGTCACGTTTATCATTACCATGACAAGCTTAATCCGTGATTCACATGTCACTTCATCTAGTCATAGAAAATGCAAATATTATTTTCTAATAGTCAAATCAATCATGGATGTCTAACTAAGCAGGTTTTGGCGATGCACAAATGGTATTGTTTTTCATACGAATTTTATGATTATTGATTTTCGTCCGATTGTAGAATTTTGTAATCGGTAAATTTTACACTGTTTATGGTATTTTAAACATTTCCTTAATTGCAATTAATAAATACAGTCCTAATGATAAATAGTTTATCATTGATTTGAACCTACGATCAAAACAAAGCAAACATCCTTGAAAGCTGGTAAAAAATCGGTCCTCCGATAAAGTTCAAAATTTATGTAAGAATCCATGATACATGTATTAATATTAGATTCCTAATAGATTTTGTTGTCTAATTCACGATTGACGTTGCGAATGGCTCATTTTAACTTGAGCTTATTGTAAAACCAGTGTCATTTCTTATGTAGGCCTTTATAAAAGTTCAGGAATAACTTTGTAATTGATTATCTGGGGATACGTGCAATTTCAATTGTAGAAACAAGAATATACAAATAAATGGTATTCACTCCAATAGTAATAATGTGTGTTGGTATTTTTTCCATGATATGGTATGATATCTACATTAACGTATGCGATTTGTCCTATGAAATAGCCAAGCTTGGTATTCGCAATATTTTCAAGAGGATAATTACTAGACCTACAGTTGAGATTGGTTACATATATGCATAATGTCAAATTATTAAATTGTATTGTAAACAAAAGGCGATAGATGTGATATGTGTAATAAATATAGCTTTGTGTTTGTAAGTGTCATGAAATTAGTTGTAGATTCATTATTACAGAAGCACTGTTGTTAGTTGTGTAGTTTTCGTTGCATTGTGAAGTCAAATCTAGTCTCTGAGTTAATGTGCTTTGATTTGTTCATTAGGTGTTCCATGAACAAACATTTGTTCATTAGGTGTTCCATGAACAAACTGTTTTGAATAAAATAAGAGAACAACATTTCATTCGTTTAATAATCATCGTATTTATGTCGCTTAAATAAATATACCTGTTAATGCAATAGCGTTTGCCCGCTCACTCTCTAGTAATATATTTGAATATCCGCAAACAATACAAAATATGCATCGATATTTCTATTTAACTAATCTTTCTGATCAAACTAAGGATTTCGTAAAGGGCATATACTCGACCAGTCGTAAGCATTAATTCTGTTTTTATGGTCAAGCTACGATTATAAATGCGATCGCGGGGTTCAGAACCAATATCTCAAAATCTATATTTAAAAAAAAATGTGTTCATTGATTTCCATTGCGAAACGAGTTAAATGATGGTTCAATGTTGAGCTTGTCCATTAAGCGTTTTTTCTAAACATCTGCTTACAGTTTCCTACATATCAACATTGTCTGCGTCCACCTTTTCCCAAGATGAGCCATCAATATCACATCCGATTTCAAAATTCTCAATAATCATGCTCAATGGGTCTTTATGGTGCATCGCATTTGGTTGAAGCAGATGCGGTCTGCTCAAGATCATATTCGGCTGCCGAGGCGGCTGATCCCCAACCGCTCCCTCTGTGGCCCCATCACCCGTGCTTCCTTTAACCGTGTCCAGTGCCTGATTCTGATTCTCCTGCTGTATGTAATACATCGACACGAAATGGTTCTGAAATGCCCACAGTTTCAGGCGCTGTTCGTTGATGATCGCTTGCAGATCCACGCATGTAGCCAGTGCCTTGGTGTGTGCCGCTTGGGTCTTGAAGAGCAGATGCTGGGTATCGGCTGAGAGGGGTACCCCAGCCGCGGCGTTGTCATGTACCAAATCCATGTAGGTTCCCTTCATCTGCTCCACCTCGAGCAGCAGATGCTGGTTAACCGCATTTGCATCTTGCTCGTAGATCTGCCGTTGAAATCGCAATGTGTTAATGTCGGCCGCCTGTTCTTTGATGATAGTGTTGAGGCGATCGATTTTGTCGTGCAGTTGCGACCGGTCGCCGTTTTTGGCGAATTTCATGCCATTCATATAGGCATCGCGCATATCTTGAGCGTGCACCTCTTGCATTACTCGCACTTCCTCTCGCATATTCGCGATTTCATTGTGATGGTTCTTTTTCATGGTTAACATTTGACGTCGCAGCGTTTCGTTCTCGTCGCGCAACGAGATGTAGTCGTTTTCGGAATCGGACTGGGGACTTAAGAATGAATCCAGATGTGAATCAAACTTTATTATATCTTGGTTGTCTTCAGTGTCTTGGCGGAGAGTCGCGGCATCTAAAATCAACAAAAACAAATATTGCATCATCATTAATATTCGATGTATATGATAGATAGTTTTATTATGAAATGTTGTCAATTATTTTGGAATTTGAAATAATAATTTAATTAAAAATACTATTTTTTACAAATTGAGATATCTCAATCTGTATGGCTAATACGACTAAATGGTCTCTCGTGCTACTCCTTACATCTCTGCACTCCCAACCACTCTCCCGAGGCCCATTTTTCTTTTCAACGTCCGAAATATAACAAAGAAAATATTGCTATATATTAATATTTCATCTATTATTTGATTCGCACACAAACACTTTGCATTAATTCATGCATTTTCGTTGTTCTTTGTTACAAATAACAGTCCCATATGAATTAATTTAGTATGTTTGAAATCACAAATTAATATAGTGCACTATGTAAGCGATTTAATGTGTTGCAGTAAGAAAAGGTAGATGAATAAATAATAAACAACTTCTAGTGAAAAAAATATAATTATAATGTGATAGGGCCTACCAAATAGGTAAACGGTTAAAAGCTACCACGCCGCGCCCCCCACATATATTTATGACGATCGTTTTAAGACAATGACCCGACATCCTAGTTTGTTATCGAAGTGAATTCATGTTCACGTGACGGACATCGTGACGTAAAACGTCTTCGTCATAGTACCGTAATCTTAATGTCATGTTCGCTTTCGTTATGTCGTGACGCAAAGCTGCTTGAGCAGAATGTGCTTAGGACGATGTATGTGTTCACTTATCCTATATCATGAGATAGCTCAACTTGGAACCGGTTGTAGGGCAGAAGCCCCGCGAATTTTGCAGCTAGAGCGAAAGCCCCGCGATACTTTTACGTACATATTTTCATAATTTATCAAATATATCGATGATATATTTTTATTTAAGGAAACCAATATTATAAGTGCAACTTTTCACTACTCAAATACATGATCTCATTAAACGGCCCTGTTATTTAAATGATCGGATTAGCTGGATGCTTTTATGGAATTTACAATTTTCGCTTTTGATTACAACATTAACTCGATAATTGCAATCAGTGATGCGAATTCAACATTTCTATAGTGCCTTCGTTCAATAATAATACTTATTCAAAGCCACAAAACAAAAAATATTTGCGCTTATAGAAATAAAAAATAATTAAATTTATTTTTGAAATCGCGGGGCTTTCGCCCTAGCTGCCAAAATCGCGGGGCTTCTGCCCTACGGGGCTTTTGCCCGCGCACCCTTGGAACCACCCCCGAAGATAAATGAGTCGGGATTACGCCGCCCAATGGCCTATTGTGTATTCCAATCTGATCACATTATGGCCTAAATGCAAAGGAATAATTTAGGGATTACGACTATAAAATTCCCCACATATTTTCGCGTAAGAATATTGAAATTTGCAGAACTATTTTTGAATAATAAACATATGGGAAAACATGGCGTAAGAGACATGTGTATACACCGATAGACAGGTCGACAGGAAGACATGTTGATTTGTAGACAGATGGACAGGTCGACAGGTAGCCAGCTGCGAGCATTAGCAGTTGTTGATATCCATTTTGAAAATATATTTTATAATTTATAAATGGATAATGGTCAAAGCATGTAGTCGACAGGTCGACAGATGTATAATCTGCGTGTTTAATCAATTTCACAATATTACTATACCGTACTTTAAGATAACTTGTATTGGAGCGCCACGTGTCTATATGTTTACCTGTTCACCTGTCAACCCGTCTACCTATCGACAAGTCTATCAAAAACTTAACCTCTAAAGGACCGCATCATTTCTTTTTGTGAACTATTCTACTGTATGGGGGATTGTAAATTTTAGCCGATGCATTATTGATGCTTCCCGGTTGGAGCTTTTTTTTTACCCATTTCGCCATCTTGTATGGTCCTTAGCAACCCCATAAACAACCCATGTATTAAAAGATGTTGACACTTAACTTTGTGCATATGAATCGTTATTTGCGTTATTAATACACATATGTGTTATGATGAAATTCAAATCAATCATTTGGGACCATGTTTTCAAAAATAAATTTAGTTTGTAAGAACAGTGTTTCATTATATTTTTCGCGGGAAATGTTGTTAAAATTGTTTTCATTTTAAGGCATAAAAAAACGAACTTAAAGGGAAAGCAATTATTTTTATCTAAATACCCAATCTCCAAATGTGACAAATACCATTTTTGTAATAAAATTAATGAATTTATAAATTACAACTATTTGCCAACGAATAGTTTCATCGAGCGTTTATCTGTTACCCTGTAATATTACCCTACCCTTTATATAACAATCGAAAGCTTAAAAATTAAGCTTGCTATTGCTGTTCTCAATAGGCAAGATGGCGGACGACAGCATTATTGCATAACCGAGGAACAATCAATCAGCTCTTCACTACTCTATCAGTATAAGCAATAGTACAATACAAAAACATAGTAATATGTCACAGGCACCTACTCAGAACACTTGGTGCATCTGCCCAATATTTTCAATTGTAATGTCGAATTCTACGAATGAAATTTCGTTTGCTACAAACACAGAAAAAAAATTAAATGGTTGCAGTCATTTTAATATAAAACGAATAAATTAGTTTATATTGTTGTATTTTGAGGTATAAAATGAGCAAACCTTACTTAATCATATGCGAAAGTACGAAAAAAGCCTGGAATTGAAACAACATCTATAAATGACTGTCATAAGCTGAATAATTTATATAAATTTGATTAACTTAAGATTGTTTTCTTAAACATAAGGAAAAAGACCATGATGTGATTGAATCACATTTCGGAAGTGCAATCTAAAAAATGTCCGGGTGCAATATACAGAAAATGGTCATCATAGTCCTGCCTTATCAGTCCCTTAAGCGATGCACACTGACCGTGTAATATTCACGTTTTATATGGAATTGACTTAGCATTTTATTCTATTAATTTACTAACCTAGGTATAATAACAACGATTAAATTTTGAAACAAAAATTATTTCCTTGAATTGGTCTAAGCAATACATCCGGACTTTGTAGTATTTTTTTGCGCGGAGCCCTCCAATATATTAGAATATGTGAGAAAGAATAGTTAAATTAATATGATGTGTTAACATTAACGTCTCATGCGGTCTAGCGTTTAAGGATATGGTATGAATCTTATTCATGTCTTAGGAATCAAAATGTTCCAAACTTTTAAAATAGGTTCAAAATGCTCAAATGATCAAACTATAGTAATATATATCATTTGAAAGTTTGCATATGACCGGATATATTATGCTGAAGTTTGTATTGAATTGAAAAATGGTAAATTAAAGTTCTTTTGAGCATTTAAATATGTTGAACGTTATTCCGAAGAAAGTATGACTTTACCATCAGACCTGCTAATCTACTTGTTATACAACCTGTCTAATAAGTGTGTAATTCATTTTTATGTCTCGCATGCTAAATATTATTTGGTCTCTTGTATTTTCGAACGTTTGAATATTTTGAACGCCTTTAGACACCAAGATGCAAAATTGATTTTGTATAGATATTCTAGCATTGACCGAGTTGTGAAATGAAAATAAATGTCATTTACCTTTTTTTATATATATCAACTTTGAACATTTTGAACATAGTTGGAACGTTTTCGAACATCTCAAATCCTTAGACATACTCCATGAACTTGGTATAATAAAATGGAACATATTAAGATATTCAGCAAATTTGAACATTTTAATGTATCAGGACCAAAAATAAGATTAAACACGATTCATTTAAGCTACAGAATTTACTTTAAATATACGTTTCAACTTAAATATTAAAGAAATCATAGCCCAATGGTCCTCATCGTCATAATTCAATCTCATTTACTCCAAACGCAATTATGTCCCAATCAAACATATTAATGTACACACTAATGTTTTGTGAAAGTTTGAGCCCAGAATTTTGAATGAAATATGTAAAATATATGCTTTGAAAATTATTTAATGGTTGCACAGCTTCCTGGATAAAATTGAATGATTGAACAGAACATTAAAGTTTTACATCATGTATCGAATAAATTTCTTACAAGGGCAGCTATATGTAAAATTTACTGGATGTTGAAATGGAATCATTTTTCAAAGTTCATATTTCACAACTTCTACTATATATCCAAAGTTCGTATTTACACAGTATATTTATACACATAAATTATATTTAAAGCAAAATCAAAGGGCAAATTGTTATTTTAGTGTTAGAAAGGTTTAAATTATTCGATTCCCATATGCAGTATCATTGTCATCATCATTTCACGTGTATAAACATACCATGCACTGTACTGTCAGTTGTACTGTCTTGCTTCATGCTCCGAAACCCGTTTATATCGTGATGGTGGTTATTGATATTCACTTCTTCGTTCTTTTTGTCTGGAGGTTGTGCAAGAAGATATCGTGGTGCCTTTTTACCTCTCCGCGAATCATCAAATGTATTGAATACTGCAACATGTTCCTCTTCCTTATGTAAATCACCTTTGTTATCTTCACTCATAGATGTATCCGTTATTTGACTGTCTTTTATCATTTCTCCACTAACTTTTCTGATAACTGATGAAACAAAGTTTTCGACCGCTTGTTCATCCATTTTTAATGAGTTTTGTTCAAAAGAATTAAAAAATGGTTATATTTTCCAATATTTTATGTGCTATAAAGGCTTAAATAACTTTGATACAATATGTAGCTATTACGTTTTTATTTCCATGGTTTCCTACAGCAATGCGTAGTTGAAAAACAGGTGGAAAACAACAGTGCGAATGGTGAATCAAATTAAATAAGAAAAATGGCTTTATTTTTATAACGACTATGACTTGTAATTAAGCCCTAAGAAAATATCACCCGGTAAAATTTTATCAAACATTTTTTTTCATAATCTTGACACTAGATCAAGTCATTTTTACATATTGGCAAAATTGATGAGCGATAATTCAAGGTTTTTACGATATTTTTAAATGGTCAATAATTTTATGATCAAGTTACGATTTTGCATTGCAATTATATTTTCAAAATAACACAATCATGCTCCTATACACTAAAACTTAATATACGCATGTTCATTGCAATGCAATCGACATTTATTCTATGCATTCATGCTCGGTGGTCGTATGAAATATTTGTGATGCATGTCAGACATGCATCACATATATTTCATACGACCCCCGAAGGACAGACATGATGTTTGTCCTTCGGTCCATTCACACATTTAGAAGTGAAAATTTCAAGCGTTTTGAAAGCTCAATGTTTAAATTCAACGAATTCTATAAAATGACGGATAAGGGCGTTATATGATCTATCATTTTTCTACAAAGTTAGGAATGGCTTAATATGTATACCATTTCCCGTTGAAGTCCAGCCTTCCTACATGTACAACTCGAAATATCAGCATATTCAGGCTCTTCATGCCGAAAACTACAAGAACTATTTCTTTCCTCGAACTGTAAGGCTCTGGAACGCCTTACCCACGTCCTGCCACTCCGCCAAGTCAATAGCCATATTCAATAGTCAGTGCCAATCCTGGCTAGCACCTAAGACGTGGGGTCGGGTCAACGGCGTCTTCAAACCACTGTAGCCGACAAGAAATATATGGAGATTTTATTCAGAGTTGTACAGTTTATTCGAGTTATGCTGATTTTGTTTTTTTTTTATGGCACTGGAAGTGCTGCACGACAATCAAAGTCCAGTGCGGCTATAGCCTTTTGGACTCAACGAATGAAGAATGAAGAATAAAATTGCTTAATGTTAGTCGCGGCACAAAAGTTAGACACACATCCTAAAAGTTATTCGCCAATGCGATCATGCGACCGCTACCGCTACTCGTACATGCATGACTATCTTTATTAGGCCCCAACCCAAAAGGTTGGGGGCCTATAGGTTTGGGGTGTCCGTCTGTCCGTCCGTCTGTCTGTCCGTCATACTTTTTTGTACGGGCTAGAACTTTTGAACCGAAGGTCATAGAGACTTGGTTATAGGCTCAAATGAAAGGTCTTGGTCCGTAATTGTGCCTTTTGACCATTTCGGTAAAAAACATCCGACCGGAAGTTGTCAAATTGGTCAAAATAGCCAAATATATCGATTTTTCAAGACTTGAGCTTGTACGGTCTAGAACTTTTGAACGGAAGGTCATAGAGACTTGGTTATAGGCTCAAATAAAAGGTCTTGGTCCGTAGATGTGCCTTTTTGACCATTTCGGTCAAAAACACCCGACCGAAAGTTGTCAAATTGGCCAAAATAGCCAAATAAATCTGTTTTTCAAGACTTGAGCTTGTACATCCTAGAACTTTTGAACGGAAGGTCATAGAGACTTGGTTATATGCTCAAATGAAAGGTCTTGGTCCGTAGATGTGCCTTTTGACCATTTCGGTCAAAAACACCCGACCGGAAGTTGTAAAATTTGCCAAAATAGCCAAAAATATCGGGTTTTCAAGACTTGAGCTTGTACAGGATAGAACTTTTGAACGGAAGGTCAAAGAGACTTCTGAAATACTCGAAAACGACTTTGGGGGCGTTGGGGTCTGTTCGTGTTCACTGAATACTTGTGAATTTATATATCTGTAATATCTGTCAACAAAGCCGAGAAAATAAAGGTTACTACTGAAACGAAACAGATACTATACTCACTAGGGAACTTCTTTGAGTTCAAATGGTCCAAACAAAAAAACAAAAAAAAAAAAACAAAAAAAAAAAAAAAAAAAAC
>LQRL01031486.1:13163-26153 GCA_001703475.1 Hydroides elegans
CACTCCTGCTTTATATAACGATAAAAAAAAGAAAACAAATAATACCGCATGCTTAAATTTATAGAGAAATTGGCAAGATAGATATTCAATGTTTGTATAATAACGCTATAACATTTTTCAAATTCATTATGTGATTAAAAAAAAATAGTGTGTGATTTTGTTAAATGAGTACGTAAAAAAACGCTCTCCATTTTTCAGAGTTAGTGATTTTGAAAACAAGTGCGTGATTACGCACAAAACGCACTCTAGATTTAACACTGCATAAGGACTTGTTAGGCCTCATACGCACCATTTCTAAATGGAAATTTAAAGGTATCTGGCATTTAAGATAGATCAGAGCTATCTGTTGTCTGGTTTTATAAGACCCCAACACCGAAGTTGGGGGCTAGGCGTCAATTTATTAACGCATTTAATAAAAACACGGGACTGTTTTTTGGTAGCATTTATCTTCTAAGATCATTAGTTATTTTTACCTTGCTCCGATAAAAAAATTACATTTGTTGTAGCATGTGAAGTTCTCTATATATGAATAATTCTTAAAGGAACGATGGTGGCTGTACTTTCTCTTGAACATAATTTATGCATACCTTTTGTTATTGTTGTGACTTCTAGGATACTTATTAACTGCAAGTGTTCTTATATTCGTCCGTCATGGCTGGAATGGATGTCCGTGATATTCTGGAGCTTGAGGAGCAGCACACTGTTGTGACGAAAGATACACTCTTCAATGACCCCAAAAAGGTGAAGTACATTTGCTTCAAATCATAAAGTAATGACTTATATGATTATAACGAGTGAAACGGAGGTAGTATGAGTTTAAATCGAATAATAATAATAATAATAATACTGTTGCTTATATAGCGCTTTTTCAACGAATTGCCCAAAGCGCTTTACAATAAAAGCCATGTCATCAATGTAATTCAACCAAAATATTGAATGCATCCATATTGTAACCTATACTCTCATGAATATGTGTTGTCAATTGACTAATTAACTTAGATTGATCTTGGTTTTCGCAGAAAAAGCTAAAGCAACAGAAAGAATCGAATGCCGCACGGAAGCCAGAGGGCATGCATCGCGAACTGTGGGGACTGCTGTGGACAGATCAGAAGTAAGTGAAAGCTAGGTGATAAAATCGACGGCGAATAGACTCGCAGATAAAATGGCACAGTATAATATTTTAATAGGGTTTATATTTATTGGCCAACAGAGCCGCTGTCCCAAAGTGTTGTTCTAGAATCAACAAAAATAATAAAACACATCAACTTCGGTGAAACTCGGGTAGACATTTATTATAGAAAATATTATAACAGGTAGATATTTACTATTGAAATATCACCAACATCCGGATGGATGGGGCATATAACTTTTTTCAATAGACATTTTGACCAAATGATGACGAAGACATCTTGACCTTGCGGGATAACCATTATCATAGTTTCGCGGTTCATTCAAAACAATGAATATGCAATAGTTTATCAGCAAAATTATAGTATAATTGTTAATGATAATTATAATTTTAAGAAATCGAACCATGTTAAACGATGTTCTTGATTGTTTTTACAAAGAAATGCACCTGCTATCATGCCGACGGACACCCACCAGGGCTACAAACAGATGAAGGCCAAGATCGGTCAGAGTCGCGTCCGACCCTGGAAATGGATGCCCTTCACAAACCCAGCCAGAAAGGTAAGTCTATTTAGAAAATGATTTTCCCCATATCACATTTTTAAAGTGGGGGCTAATTAATAAAAAAAAATAAGTAAAAGGAGTGTGTCAAACAAAAACAGATCCGTTACCCGTAGTTACTTCTCAATTAAATTCAAAATAGATAGTTATTGATGCGCCGGTTACAGATTTGATACGATAGCTTATACTCAATCTTTTAACATTTTATCAACTAAATGAAAAGCCCTTAAATAAGATAAGATTATAAGATATAACAATTTTTCCCTGTCTGAAGGACGACGCCGTGTTTCACCATTGGCGGCGCGTGGCAGACGAAGGCAAGGAATACCCTTTCGCCAGGTTCAATAAGGTCAGTGACTCGAGGATCTCTGTTTTTAAGCAGTGTCACAAACCAATTGATTTAAACGTATTAAAAGGTCAGAATATGTTTTAAAGCCGTGTCAGGATTGTAGAGCGAGGCTTCAAAGCAAAATATAAGTATGAAAGTAAACAAATTACAATTTCTTAAATTTCGTTTAAAAGTGTTTTTTGTTTTAATCGAAATGTATATTTAAAATGAAACATTGAATATTTCAATGGATTATATTGCTGCACTGACAAGAAATAATTTCTTTGTAACACTTAAATAAACGTTAACAGTATTCGTTACATCTGTATCATATTAAATTATTAAATACGATACAAAGTAACGAGTAAATGTTTATTTAATTGTCCATGTAGTTTCTATAACTTTAAACTTTCCATGCATATAGTAATACGTTTACATGTATATTTAAGTGGCAATTCATATATTTCTTTAAATGCTATAAATGTTTCTCCAGCAAGTGGACGTACCCACATACTCAGACCTTGAGTATCAGCAGCACTTGCACAACGATAACTGGCCAAAAGCTGAGACCGATTACCTCTTTGACATGTGCCGCAAATACGACCTTCGCTTCATTATCATACACGATAGGTAAGATATTGTGAATGGGAAGGCTGTTTTTGGTTTGATGGTAGAATAATTCATGATTTATGGCAATATTTCTTAGATTTCACACGGGGTGAAAGACGCCAAACTTGTCTTATTAGATATAATAAACTCCCTATATGAATCTATTTTCCGAATTCTATCTATTTTCTCATAGACTTTGGTTTTCGTTCAAAGGTTAAATAAAAAAAAAGTTTATAAGTAATTTAAGATATACTTGTAAAATCAAAATGGTGAAGTTTTTTGTTGTTCGATTAGGTGGGATCGAGACAAATACCCGAACCGCAGTGTTGAGGATCTGAAAGAACGCTACTATGGAATCGCAAACACATTGGCAAAGGTACGTAAAGGTAAAAAAATTTAATACACCCGATGTTGATAGTCGAAAGTTTTGGCGGCCAATAGCTCGGTAACTATATTATTGTACTATGAATTCCGCTAGAAACGGCCTCAAAAAAGCTGCAGAATTTTCAGTATGTTCGCTTGGTGTAGGGAACCCTAGATGTGTCTAGACTAGATTTGATTGACCAGATGTGTCAACCATTAGGCTGACCAAAGAAATCGCAAGAGTAGGTGGGGTGAACATATTTCTGTCATGGTTATATATTTTCTCTAATATATATTTTTCAATTGTATATTTGAACTTTATTTTTCACTATATTCCTCGCCCGAAAAAATTCCTAGATATTTATAAACAGAAATTGCAAACACTTGAAAACATTATTAAACACTCTCTTCTCCTTATATAGAAGTCTACATGATTGAATGGTTTGTCTTGGTGAATATAAAGGCAATAGGTTTGAGCGGTCTGTTTGTATTCGAGAACTCATTTGTCCGTTAAGGTGCGACTAATTCTAGGTACCGATTCTATTACTTGAATTCGTCTCTATTATTCAAAGACAAAAGAACGTGGTCATTCTTCAGAGGCATGTTATTATTTCAAGATGTAAATCGGGAAAAATATCAAGAAAAACATTTTTATTTCATATCTTTTACAATCTTTAATATATTTTTTTCGTATTTTGTGTATACCCCTACTTTTTCGTTTAAAATTTGCAATGCCAAAAACAAATTGCATTGCATTTGTCATTTCTGAATAATAAACCCTCAAACTGTTTCTTGCGAGATTCCTAATACATTATATATTCAACTGATATTTTTCAATTGAATAGTTAAATGGTTAATGTAAGAATGGATTAGGGTGTTATGAGAATAAACTTTAACATTAAGCGTATAAGTATGGCCTAACAGAAAAGTGACCTGAGTTTGTCCAAAAATTCGATACAAAGGTCTATATATTCTGATTTTTTATGCTTGAATATGCAGATGCGCGCGCCTGACTCGAACACCAAAGTAAAAGTCTACGACGCGGATCACGAGCGACGGCGGAAGGACCAACTCAACAAGCTCTTCCACCGCACACAGGAACAGGTGATTTTTTCATTTTAATTTCTACCTGACGATAATCCTACATGCACCTGAGGCCTCACCTCTCGTCGTTAATGCTGTTCAAATAATTTTCTCTCACACCCACTCATTCACATACGTTCCCGTTTCTCTATTGATTTTGCTGTTCAATTTAATCTGACCATTGTTCTAGTTTTTAGTCATACACTGTTTTTCTCATTTATATAGTTTTATATGGATGCCATATTAATTGATACCCAAAACTTCCTTTTCCTTCTACCGGTCGTTCTTCTTCCAATCTTTTATCATATTATTCAATGAACGAATTGAACAAATCGGATTTTTCGTCTATATAAATTTAGATTGAAGAGGAAGAGCACTTGATGAACGAACTCAAAAAGATAGAACAGCGCAAGAAGGAGCGCGAGAAGAAGACACAGGATCTGCAGAAACTGATCTCGGCCGCCGACAGCAACATCGACTCGGCCAACGCAAGAAAGGGCGACCGCAAGCAGACCAAGAAGAAGGTGGTGCCACAGAAGCAAAGCATCGAGAAAAATGTGAGTTTGATGGAATGAGACATGGGAATGATGTTGATTTTGAATGGGGTTGAGGGAAGATTTTGGGCAAGTGACAACAAGCAGATCAAGAGAGGGTTGTGCTACAGAATCCATATTTCGAGAAAATTTTACAGATTTTACCGATTTTACCAAAAGCATAAACAAAACGATGTATTGAGCAACCTTTGATATTATAATATTGAGAAAGTATCTCTTCAATTGCTAAATGTGGCTTTTAATAAATATTGAACTATGATTTCATTGATATACATTTCAGATCAACCCTGAGAGTACGGGTATCAAATTCCCAGATTTCAAGACTTCTGGTGTGTCCTTGCGTAGTCAAAGGGTAAATCTTTTTAATCATATTTGAAAATTCCATTTTTGCTGTTTGTGATATATGGGCTCGATGAAATTTCATGCCTTTCATGCCGGTTTGTTTGTTAATGAAATAGATTCAAAGGTGCTATGATGCAATGTCAAATTTTCATTGATATGTTTTGAGGGAAACTTATATACCTTAGTATCAAGGAGATCCTATTAATATCGCAATTTGATTCAAATAATATTTTGTAGATGAAGTTACCTGCATCTGTGGGTCAGAAGAAAGCAAAGGCCATAGAACAAGTCATCGACGAATTGGGCATTGGTATGTACAGCGTATTAAACCCGCTATTTGACTGTATAGGTTTATTAACATGAACGAATTATAGGCCTGTATGATTACTGGATTTGATTGTATATTCTATTTACTTCTTACCAAATAACCTGACATAAACATTTAATAAATACTATTTTTGAATTTTAATATGGACACAAAATACATATTTTCCAAAGTTTTAGGTGATTGGAAATCCGTTGTATTTCAGTCATTGGTCACATAATTATGTCCACAACTCATCCATATTTTACTTTTCCTGGGACTGTCACTCATTGATCATTGTTCAAAACTTGAAAGTCAAAGTTTATAATAGGACTTAAAACAAGTGGGCTATGTTGTTAAAGCAAATCATCGAAATAATACAAAATTCTTTCATATTAATTTGACATCTATGATCAGACCTGAACCCGACGCCGACGGACGAGATCAGCACGAACTTCAATGAGTTGCGTCAGGACATCGTGCTTCTCTATGAACTCAAATTGGCGCTCATGAACTGCGAATACGAACTGCAGACGCTCAGACATCGCTTCGAGACGCTGGCACCTGGAAAGGTAATAATATGGAGGAATGGGGTGCTAAACAATTATATTGTGAAGCGACACTAAAAAACTATGCCGAAGACGGATGAAGATAACTAGCCATGTATTATCCTGAAAACATTTGGCTGTGGTCTTATACTATAACCTCAGTTTTATCATTGAACGACTGACCAGTTTTGCGAACTTAACATTATATGTCGATACTAAAAACGGGTCATTTATGAATTATATAATTCTACACACTAATTTTATACGCTATATCATACCACGCCATATCATACCCTGATTACATTACATTCGTAGCGTTTGCCGGAACTGGGTCCACTGACCTCCCTCCTCGAAGAAGCAGGTTCTGGCGCCAGTAGCACGAGCACCTCATTGGCCGCCACTATAAAGGAGGAGTCCCCGGCCAAGCAGCAGAAGAAGATAGCTGAGACAATAGATGTCATGGCAACTAACGCACCGCCCACGCCCGTGGTAAGTGGATAAGGTGATGGGGTGATTTCATTGGCAGGAATGGAGGATTGGGAAGGTTGTTAGGATAGGGGAATTCGAAGGGTTAAATGAAAGTATTCGTATGAATAATAGTGGGGTGTGGTTTTGTTAGAGTTTAAAGAGATTTGTGATTTTCTGACAGTAATAAATAGCCGATTAGGTAAGAATCATTTGTGAAGCCATTTCCCTTGACGCAATGATATGTAGGATGAAGGCAATATACGGAATGCATATTATGTTTGTTTAACGATATATTTTCTTCGAATGTTATCTAGAATAGACATATATGCTATCTAGATTGGGTTATGGTTAAGGGATTTTGGTATTGATACTTAAAAAAAAACGATTTAAAAAAAATTACATTCACTCTAAACTTATTGAAAAAAATCTTATATTTTATAATTGCAGAGAAAGAGAAAAGCGGCGATCGAGCAAGGAAACGTCCTGAAGAAACTGAAGCAGAAAGTATAGCGGCGTATTTATGATCTTGCATTTATAATGGACTGTTGCAATATAGCATCGCTTCGGGATTCGTGTCATTTTCATCCACTAGCCCGATCAAATACATAAATACCTACAACGCATAATATAAAAGCTGTGTGGACTTTTGTCGTTTGGCAGTTTCATAGGATGTTCAGCTTGCACGCTCACCCGAAAATCTGTTTTCATGGCTCATCAGATTATACTTTCTCATATAATCGCTATTTCATGAATAGCATATTTAAGTGAGTGTGGCAAATGTGGAAAATGCTGATGTTTTGTTGTATGAAATTGTGTGATTATTAAGAGATGTAGTATCGGCAAGATAATATTTACATAGTCGATGAAACGTTTACATGTTTTCAATGAGCCCTTTGTTCACGTTTTGCTACACGATATACCATACAATCTGGTATGGGAAAAATCGTCCCGATTATTTAAACGTTGAAGTTGAATTTTGTTTACATGGTCCAGTCTCGTGTATGTCTCATCACCCAGCGTCACATCATATAACTCACTGTAGATCATGTTAAACGGCAAATCATTTTGCATTAAAGTCATCATAGCAGTTTTTTTAAATCATTCGTGACTGTCAATATTATCTAACAATCAATGGATTGTTGGACAGTCGTTAGATGTCATCATACATTTGCTTTGAGACATGCTATATCTTTAGACGTTGATCACAGGATATGGATAACATTATGTACAATTTCAAAGTGGTAATTATTGGATATTGTTATAATTATAACGTTTAAATGTTAATGCAAACTTTAAAAGGCTTAAAATAAAGTACCATTAAAGAATGGGATATTGTTGTAGATAATACTTACGTCAATGTAAAATAATTGAAATTATGATGTATAAAGACGCAAATAAATACAATGTATGAAAAAAAAAACGAAAGAAGTGTTTTTTTTTTTTCATTTCATCTTAAGGGAGTTTGAGCACTTATGAAGCAATATAATGAAAAAAATACACAAGTGGGTGGTCTGGAAATAAAAACTTCACGATATTAACGGGGAAATTATCATACAATGTATTGTATAATTAATATTGTACGTTTGATGGAACACTCTGACATTGTGTTGACGTTACGCTGCAGCAAGTAAACATGACAAAAACAAGTGACTGCTTGGGCCACTTGTTCATTGCTCTATTGTGACGTAATAATCTTTATGACGTTTACGTAATGTTTCTTTACAAATAACTTTTAATTACGCTACAATTACGTTATTTTATGCATTATCTTTTATTTTAAAAACCATCATCATTTATTTTATTTAAAATAAGGTATTTCAAGCAATTTAATGCCCAATAGATTTATTTCCGGTAATCGCAAAAATCACATGGTTTTTGTTTATTTATATGATATTTTAACACGTGTTAAAAGTGCAATCGTACTTCGAGGGGCATCTGGATAAAAATATGCCATTGTCATATGTCTTCCCTCAAATCCTTATGTTTTATACCTATTCAAAACCCGATCATGAAATAAATCGTAACTCCTATATCTGTAAAATTGTTTCTGTAAATTTCTGTAAAATTAACAAATGCACAAAATGGGCTCATTGGGACAACAAATCATGCGCATTACAATGTCACCATTGTTCTCGCATTGATATATTGAAAGAACTGTCGTCTGCAAATTGTAAGAAATCGCATATTTCTGCTTCAGCAGAGAAATCGAGAGATGAAACCAATTGATAACCCATCGAGGAAACAGTTTCATGTCCTAAGTTTCAAGAACGTCATTTGAAAAGATAGGCCGTTTTGTGGGTTTATAAATTTTCAATTTGAATTGGAACAATATACTTAATTTTCTTAACTGATGCTATATGACGAAGAATAAACTATTATACCTTTAAACGAGATAACTTGTATGATTTACATGTCCTGTGTTTCAACAGGTACGCGTATTGGCGAAGCATTACGAAACCTAACACATTCTGAGAATGTGTCCTAGTTGGCCAAGAGGCGTCTATTTTCGCGAATACGGAAATCAAAATTAAAAGAGTAATTAAATGTACTTAAAGTTGAGTGGTTGAATCGATTCATATGAAGAAAATATGTGCGAATTTGTAAATATGTGCGAATTTGTAAATTCTAGTTAACTTGTTGGAAATTATTTTGAACAATTTGAAATTTTTGTTCTTTGACAGCGTTAGGCCAACTAATTTACAACTTTTTTACTACAGTTTAGCCTTACTTTGTTCAGTGGGACACTGCGACGTTCATGTGTCATCTATGAAAGCCAAACGACGCGGTGATTTATTGCAGCTTTCGGGAGGAATCCTCCACCAATCGGAGAAACGACAAGAGAGGCTGAGAGACGAACATGTTCGGCCCATTAATGATAATTTTACGTTTGGCGAGCACCATTTGTTGACGGCTTCCGATTGATTTGTAAATGAACTGTCTTTGGATGGAGGAGCGGGTTTTCGATAAGACGGATAAGGGGTGTTCTGGTTGTTATAACTCGGTAGTACTCCTAAGGGGATAGAGGGGACTGGTCTTGGGTTTTCATTAACTGCCACTAAGCCGTTAAGTAGCGAGTCAATGCACATTGAGGCCTTATTAATTTTGGTCAGATTAATTGAAAAATGTATAATATAGTGGGATATAATATTAGATATTGATTCTTTAGAAATATTTGAGGCAAAATAATCAATTGAATATTTAACTACAAAATAGTATAACTGGGTTGTTGGGTTGATACCTAATGAGAAACTGCAATGAATATCGAGTTATATTATATACAACTAACTCATAACAATGATTTTCGATGTATTACCCGCATCCCACCAATTTGAAGACATATCCATATATTTCAAAGAATATTTTTGCGAATGAACACTGGTATGGTTATGCAGTGACATAATTATCTTACGTAAAATCAACATTTCTGAAGATGTTAAAATAAAATGAACAATATATATTTCAATATCGATCTCAATAGATAGATTTTTCAACCCCGCCATAAAATGTTTCTATGTCTCATGTTCTCTTTCTCCCTTATATGCTTTCTATACTTCATCCCCCTTTTCGTTCTTGTATTCACTTCATCGCTTTTTAAACTCGCTATTTCTCCCCATTTTTTTCCCTCGATTGTTGTCTTTCTTTCTGATTTCAGTCGTTAAATATCGTTTCGTGATATGCTCATCAGCAGCGAGAATCACACGTAGCCTTTGATCAAAGATGACAATGCGAGTATTTGGTGAACCTTTGGCGAATAACATTTTGATTGTCATTGATGAGCAATCTTCAGAGAACCAACTTCACAAGAATCATAATTCGCCAATCATAATTATTTGGATTGCTTAAAGCGTCGCTTTCTTGTGTCTTCTTAAAGGGCAATATGAAGCCCTCTTTTTTTTTATTTCGAGTAAGGACATTATTTTCAGTGCTAACAATGCTGGAAATCACAAAATTATTGTGCTTAACAATTTTGAATATCATGTTTTAATAAAAGTGTGTTTTATCTTTATTCTTATTTATGATCATGTTTGGTATGTTTAGTATTGTATACACCATGGATGGAAGCACTGCGAATCACTCTAAAGCTTGATAGCTGCTCAAATGAAATCATACACAAACAAAACAGATTTCTGCTAAAACAGCAAATAAATCACGATCACAAAAGAATTATTACCCTTCGCGAAAAATGGAAATTCAGCCAGAGCCGCAAGAGAAAAACCCACTTATGAAGAACAGGGATTTATTAGCCATTTATTTGTGGGCCCTGTGGACCGTTTTGGCGAAGACATCTTGGCATATTTCTGTCCATATGGGATCCACGCGGTTGTCTTGAAGCTTCCCAGAGCTGTCGTTCGTTGCCTCTCGGCTGTCATTTATGGCGCATCGCTTAAGAACCCGGCGGTCTCTATTCTGGACGACTCCTAAAGCGCCCCAATACCCTTCGTTCTGCATTGATGAGTGGTTAGGGATTTGAGAAACGGAGATTTTGTGAAGAAATATCTTTTTGGTCTTTGGTAATAGGCGATGGGTATAAAGATACACACTTTCGTTCTTCTTTGATAAACGTAGACAACAAATACGGCATTGTGACAGAAAGAACAATTAGGGAAAAATACATCACAACTTGACCAGATAGACTTCTGATGTTTTTTTTGTCGTTAACAATAATTATTTCGGTAACAATATTTAATAGATTTATGCTTAAATAGCGCCCAATCTTTAGGGCCAAATTACACTTTTTATCAGGTTCGAGTTGAGAGGGGCGCACACATCCCCACTGTTCGCTCACATAATATAATAATGTAATATTTTATACAACTAATTGGAGCGCTCGTTTTGCTTTATGTTTTATACCATCTTCGCCCTTATTTATTTCGTTTCTGGATCTGCGACTGTTATAAACCATCGTCTCAACATAATTCCAGTTAATCACACCATTTAAACTGCAGATAATTTTATTTTAAGGAAACAAATGTTACATTCTTAGACTGGATGAGTTAAGTTAGACAAGTTAAATTTCATCGCATGAGACGTACTATCTGAGAATTTGTCTCGACAGATTGCGTTTCGTCAGCGATAAGTCACACCCTTTTAGCATAGCACATGAGGCGACAGCATCCGACGACAAAAGACAGAATCGCGTCTTCTTGAAGGCTCCTAATCATATTTTCCTCGCCACTCCTCTAAATAAAAGGGAATAAGATTGCATTTGGGCAAGCTTTGCAAATTCGATTTCGAGCTCCCGGGGCTGATCAATTTAGCTTGAACAGGACAGCGGCGGGGTCCTTCTCAACAAGCATTTGCATAAGGGCGTATGGTCGCTTTTAACAACTTTAGTGACACAGGGCGCGGCGAATTAAGCGAAACGAGAGCAGCTGATCAACTCGTCCGACGATGTGCTTGACCGGGGGCTCGTATTCAAGGGAAATTCAAGGTACTATTTCTCAATAAAATAGATTTTTCACAACAAGAAATCATCGTATCCTCTTTGATAAGGTTAATGTTTTTCTTTAGATGAGTAAATATAGCCACGCCTCTTCAGTTCCTATTTTTATGTTCGTGACGTACGTTCCACTTGAAGAAAAAAACGCATAATTTAAATTCGAGATAAAGCATAACCAACCCGCTTCGAGCTTTTTATGCCTGTTTCGGGTAAACGCGGCTTTATTTTACATTTTTAATAAGAAAAAGTTGTCTTAACTAAGTCAAGTAAGATCAAAATCAAAGTGATATCTTTGTATATAGTTAAAGCTGTTTGCGCTCAAAACACAATCGAAATGAGCACCATTTATTATAATGATTATATACCGTTTATGTAAAATAAATGTTGGGTACTCCATTTCATTGAAATGCTTGGTCCGTCAGCGTCACCAAAATGAGACATTTTATGAATATGCTACCACCAAGAGGAATCGCTGCACATCCTTAGGTCCAAAAAGCCCTTAGGGCACAAACTCCTTCCTTCATATTAACACCAGGGGCCATATGCATAAAAAATCTTACATATCTGAGCATGCTCAGATCCCAAATCTAAGCACGAAATCTGAGTTTGTGCTTAGAAAAATAAAATTCGTATTCTCGAAAATGTGAGTGCACTTACAACTCGAGTCTAAGTCCTCAAATCTGAGACTGCTACAAACCACACTTACATTTCTGAGTTCGCACTCAGACAGGGTATTTTTGCTTGAGTTAAAAATAATCAAGCTATTTCAAGAGTAATTAATGGGTAAAATGCCATCGATAGAACATAAATAACTGTGATGGTTCCAACGATAATATTAAACTCTTGTATATTTTCAAAAATGATTTGACTGTGATGATAGATATTCATGGCAAACATTTAATTAAATTTTAAAAATATGAAATATCTAACTGAAATTGAGAAAAAAAGTATATTTAATTGTTATTTATCACGACCTACGCGTTCAAACGGCTAATTTGCGTAGTGTGTACTGTTAGTGTTAGTGTTATGCTTAATAAGATAGGGGCTACACAAAAGTAATAAAAGAAATAACAATAAAAATAAGAGATCAGTGAAAGTGATTAAGTCGTCAGCTTCTTCAACAGTAGTTGAAAATTGAAAAAAAAAAACATTGGAAATTCACTAAGACGATCTACGGAATCCACCGAGGGAACATCTTTCTCACAACCTTTCTTTTTCTTTCTCACAGTCTTTTTTACAACGTCTTTCTCACAACGTCAATA
>LQRL01031528.1:12899-23933 GCA_001703475.1 Hydroides elegans
GTGGGGCACTCTTCTTATATCCATTATTCGACCAACTTTTTTTTTGTTGGATCGTGCTGGCGCTCATGTTTTCTTTCAATTAGCGTTTTTTTTTTGGTTGTGATTCATATATTTTGCATGATAGAAGCATCATTTCTTCGTTCTAATTGGGCCCACATTTAGCTTCAAACCACAAAAACGTTAAACTAATTGTCGGTAATGGTAGCCCTAAGAAATAATAAAAATAAGATAATGGATTACTTATAACATAGAGGAATCTTCCGATAAGGGTAACAAAGGTTTCATGCTCAAAATGATATTTCAGTTTGTGTTGGAAAACTAGATATTTGCCTCTTTAATGTGCCTCTTTAATTCAATAAAAAAATGTGGTTTAAATAGCTGCTTACATATAACTGCTTTATATGCAAGTACACTTTATCTAGGGGCATGTGAAATGCATAAAAAACCTTAATGCACGAATGTCCTTCATTACGAAAATAGTCCTAAATCAAAATGCCCTGCAATTCCACCCATGAAATTCTTGACCATTTAGATGGCCAAATTATATTTCCATTAGTATAAATGATCCGAATGACAATATTACCCTTTAGTGCTCACTCAGGAGTGTTCTGAGTCATATTTCACAACATGTGCACATAATTATACACGTATACTGGAATACTATTTTTGAGTAACCTAAAAAGCTATGTCAACTGAATCAATATTACGAAAACCGACAATCTTCTATCATTTTTAAGATTCATCACAAATTTTATTTTCAACCCAATTGCCGAGGCACCCTCTGTGTTTGGTCTATTTATATTTTGAATTTAATTTGCATATTCTTACTATAATAAGTATAACAGTTGCATTCAACCAACACTTTTTATTCAATTATATTGCGTGTGTACATCACAAATTGCTAAGAAAATAGGATACGAAAACACGGTCCAAAATAATGTTGATATGTAACAAAGAATCAGTGAAACAATCTTTTCCAGTTCGAAATTATAACGCACCTCTTCTATCCCGTTAACATGCGACAATTTTAATTGAACTTTTAAAAGATTTCAATACTTCCAGACCGAACAATTTTATTGTTGACAAACCGCAAGAAAACAACTGCCATTGCCAGTCTGCGTTCACTAATATGGAAACAAAATAAACATATGGAAGACATCCTGATTTTTAAAGACGTCTTTAAAAATCCTGACGCCTTGAAAAATCTGGACGACCTTGTACTGATAAACCACATTGCCATGGACCAAATAAAGTTATAAAGGTTATTCATTTCCATTTATTTACAACAAAATGATTAAAAGATATTCAATCGAATATCATCAAAGGTAGTGTTCAAAACACATAGAAAATTCCTGTTTTCTCAAATGCGAGCCTAGCTATGGAAAAGCATCCATTTCCGTATTTTACATATAACAGATTGATCATTTGCATAAGTTTTACGCTAAGGGCTTGTTCACACGGGAAGCGACGAAACGCGGCAGGCGGCAATTTACTTATTTGTTCTTTATAGGACTTAGTCATTTTTTTAGAATCGCCCAAGAAATGGTGTTCACATGGGAAGCGACAGGCTCAGAACGATAAATGTTTGACATTTTAACAAACAATTTACTTAGACAAGTTGAGTTGTTATTTCTTGCCGCAACTTGCGGTGCAAAAACGCAAGGGGCGATTCCGCACCGCCTCTCGCGTTTGTGGAGATCATTTAATGAAAATTAACAGTTAAAAGCCTAAGAATCGTCAGCTGTCGCGTCTCATGTGAACACCTTGCCGCTCCATTTCCGTGCCTAAAACGCGTGTCGCTTCCCGTGTGAACAAGCCCTTAGACGCAGCCCTATTCTAAATATATCGTCATGATGACAAAATGAAATAATTCTGCATTATCAAAATTGTCTCCAAATTCGTCCCTCAACATTTAACAAGATACACTTTTCATGCTTCTATTTACTGCTTTATATCTATTCATTGCACTCTTGACAAGATTTTGATTTATCTCTTAACTGTACACTATGGAAAAAGGGGCTGAACATATAAATGCATGTATGAATACACATATACACACACCCATATGCTACAAAAACACGTTAAATCACAATACACCCGTTAAACAGGAAATGTATGTGCAATACAAAAATAAAATATATTAGGTATAGTTAAGAAATAAGTATATAAATGTAAGGTTAATTATAGATTTATGCGATATATATACATTAGATTGAAGACAAAACATGCATTATGTGTTGAAAGTTTAAGGAAGTTAGACATTATGGAATAATCAGCTAATTAAAAAGTTTTTGGATTATACATATAGAGGTAGGCTATTCTTGATATATACATTTGTCTTATATCTTATATTTGATATATCGTTAATGTTTATATTCAGTTCTTTTATGAAATCATATTGACCGGGTCAATATGTAAGGCATGCGCTGTGCTTTGCAATTATTAATTCATGTACGGTACTTGCATTTATCAAATTCCATGTACAGAGCTATAATTTTAAATGGGTAAAACACATTCGAACGAGGTTACGAGCTTAATATATTGATTATTTAGCTTTTCACGTTGATTTAATTTAACCAAATTTCGAAAATGAAAAAGACAGTGAAATGATTTCTGACACATTAATTCTGTGACATGATTTCTGACATATTAATTCTGGAAATAGAAGCATTGTATAGTCTTGTCTGGATTGCAAAAATAGGTTTACCCCGTTATCCGGTCCGAAAAGGAAATTTTGTATATGTCTATATAACATTAAGTACATTATTACATATCAACAAAGGCTTAGAGCAAGACGGGAGGGTAAGTTCAAGCCATATAAACATGTATTATAGCGTTCAATAAATTTTATACCATAAGGAATCATATATACTGAATTGATTAATGTATAAGAAGGGTACTACACGTGTTTAAGTTTACCAAAAGCATAGCCATATTTAGCATATGAAAATGCGGGTATGTCAACCCAAGACTGTTTGGCTGCTCGGAACCTACCATGTTGGTTTCGTGACTTTCGACGAATACTCATTATTAAAAATGTATAGACAATGCATTGCAGTTATTAAGATACATCATCATGTTTAGAAATATAGTCCTTTTGCCTTTCAGGTTCAAACACACGATAATAAGCCTTTTGAAAAATTGAACGACAATTATCATGCCTGTTACTACAACGATTCCTCAGCCCAAGCCCCTTCCAGAAAAAGCCGAATGGCCCCTCGGAACGTACAAAGCTGGTTTCGTAACTTTTGACGATTTCGCGAAAGAGAATTTTGTTCCTGGGATGCCAACGGTGTTTACGAAGAAGGAAGTGCGAAAAGCGATGTTGATTTATACCCCGGATAAGGAGAAAGATGTAAGCTCTTTTCATAGAGTATAGGATGTAATCGTTTTCAATAGGTGTTTTTGGATTTAAAACTGTATTGACCAAATATTTTAGTGTTATTCAGAAAATACTCGTAAATTCTTGAATATGTGATTGTAAGATGTTTTTGATGGGTGTTGCAAGATTTACAAATACATTGGCAAAACATTATTTTGTTATTTAGAAAATACTCATATAATATTATGCACTTAATAATGCGAAATCAATAACAAATATATAAATTTAACTTCCTCTCGGTTTAATCAATTGTATACACATTTCGGAAAGCGTACCTTTTATAACGTTCAGCGTATGTTGGTTTGAGAATATCATATAACAATTTCTAGGGTACAGAACTGCATGCTCTTAGCTTCATTTCATGAATATTAATTATCCATTAAAAATATGGACAGAAATTCATCAGTAGTCATATTTCTGAATTTGCTCAGATACCCTTTTATGCTCATACATTTTCCGTTACCAGTCGGTGATCAAGATCTGGCGAGTGATGATGCGCTTTATGGGCGACATGGTTGATTATAGACAAGATTATGAACAGCGGGCTGGGCACAAGAGCTACCAACCGGTACGTTAAACGCTGAAATTTTGGGTATAATAATAACAAACTATTTGAATGAAGATCTAATTACGATTTATAGACAAGACAGAGGAAAGAGGACTGAGCATAATTAAGGGCTACCCACCGATTTGTCAATTGAGTCACAAACGCTTTTCTGACATCGTTTGGATATACATATAGTCAAATTGTAATTACGCCAAGCCTTTTTTTCTTGATATCATGACATATATAACCAAAATTCACTTTTTAGCGTTGGATCAGTATACCATGTGATTCAGAAATAAAGTTTAAGATTTCTCCCATTTTAAAGTTACGTACAAAGACATCACAATAATATATTGTGCTGATTCCCGTTCTCCAAGATTCATCTTAAGGTGATGCTTTTGGACGCCCTGTCGTCGAATTAGCGTCTTTCTTATCCGACCTCGAGGCTACACTGATGCTACGTGATTTCTACATTAACGATGAAAAAAAATATAACTTATAACTCTCCATTTTCCTTGATTTCAGGAAATGGGTTCCGTCATGACTCGTCTATGTCGCATCCTGGGAACAGCGCAAAAGGACAATCCGTTCGGACCACAGATATCTCAAGCTGAACCAATGGTATGAAGTTTCAATTTCATATTTTCAAATTCTCATATTTCAATGGCTTGTATTATCAACGTAGTTGGTTATTTCTCAATGTTTGGAGAAACAGCGTATCTTTTATTGGTAAAAATTGGTTTATCATCTAAACCGTGTTTATGGATATTTCCTATAAAAAAATGATGTTCGCTCATTCAGAAAACAACAGTGATCGGAAATTGCAGGCTTACATTTTGATGCTTCCTTTTGAATGTGTGAGGGGCATTCAGCGATTTACTTTTTTGATTTGCATCTAAATGTTTGTTCGGAAGTTGCAAGCATGAAACCCAGAAATGCTATCGCAAGCAAGTATACAATCTCCTACCAGAATAAAGATTTCAATAAATCAAATATTTGTCAGGTTATTCTCTCACAGATTCGTTTATAAAGACTAAATTCAGACAAATCTACATTGGTTGATGTATCTATAAACACAATCCTTGAGAAAATAATCGTTTCGAAAAACAAATTTGTTCTGTTCTGAAAAAGTTGCAAGCAAGGAAGAGTTGCTACAAGAATAAACATTTACCCGAATAAACCGTGAAGTGCCCTCGACATGTCTAAAGACATTTCGATCCATCTCCTCTTTCATTTATCAAATTCATTTTCTGTACCTTTACAGCCAGATATTCCGATGCAAACCCTCCCATACAAACCACGTCGTGGCACCCTAAAACGCCTCAAAGACACAATAGCGCAACGGATTCTGGGAAAAGGACGCAAGACCGTATTCCATCTATTGCCTCTGGAGGAAACGCTAAGGACGCAATTGGAACGGGTGCAGTTTATCGCGGGATATGGGATCCTACGACCTCGACTCAGGTAGGGGTATCGAAACAGCGTTATTTGAAGACCGTTGAACATTTTCACTCAAAAAGGGTAGTATGCAATCATATTTGATATTGAAATGACGTTAACGTTTTGACGTCGGATAAATTTCCTTATTAAGTCTGAAATAGTCTCGAAGCTGTTACGACATTGCTCCCATATCCGAGTCATAAAAAAAAAAACATTTGGCAAACGTTCCTATTGAAAAAAGTCGTATCATATAGTCATTGCGTGACGTCTTGGTGAGTGGGATGTTGTGAATACTCATTATAAGAGAATAAGCGGATACTTCTATAAAAAGTTTAAACAATGTAAATATCTAGACATTTCATAGTCTGTGAAGTTTCTAAAATTATATGACAAAACAGCTATAATTATTAGTCAGTCGGTGTATATTTGGGCATGAGGATATACCGTTTGCTCAATGTTTCTTTTTTTCAGAGACGAGATCTACTGCGCCCTCTGTCGCCAGCTTCGCCACAATGAGTTCAAAGAAAGCATCAAGAGAGGATGGCTGCTCTTCAATGTTATAGCGGGGTGTTTTCCGCCCTCAGAAAGGGTAAGGAAATAATTTAAAAGTATTTAAAACTGGAATTTTGCCTAAATTTATGTAAATTATAACTGATGATATTTGACATGCACCGAGCTGGGAGGGAGAATAAATTAAGATAGTACCAAGAGGGGATGGCTGCTCTTCAACGTTATAGCGGGATGTTTTCCACCTTCAGAAAGGGTGAGTATATATAGAATAATTTTCTAATATAGATATGCTTTTACGAAGTGCACTGTGCAATATGTCACCAAATCCGTCACAACGAATTCAAGGAAGTCTCAACGTTATAGCGGGGTGCTTTCCACCTTGAGAAATGGTAAGCATCGGTTTAAATTTATTTTGAAATATTTAAAGACTGTTTAAAATCTACATTACAACCAAAACTGACTGCTGCTGACTCAAAATATTCAATCAACATCTTCATCATAATATGTATTTCATAAAAATTCTTAAGCTAAAAAAATAGTTTTCACTGATTCGAAAGCTTATAAAGCAAATATCTATATTTTATTGATATTGGTTTTACTAATTGATCAAGGTAGTTCTTTGCTACTGCTATACACTGTTTCACCACTTTCAGAGGGACGGGGAGAGTAGGGGTTAAGTCAGGAAGGTAAATATATAATCTGAAATATATTTGCTTTGGTTTCAGTGTCTGGATGCCATTTTGCATTTCCTCGACAGTGGACCTAAAATCCACGCGGCCACAGCAAAAGCGCTTTTGCTGCGAACCATGAAAAATGGAAATAGACTGCATCCACCATGTTCATTAGAATTAGACGTAAGTGTCTTCTATGAATGTTATTATTGATGTTTGATAAAAAGTAAATAATCAATAAGAATAAAGTCATCATGTATAAGGCTAAATCACTTTTGCTTCGAGCTATGAAGAACGGTAACAGACTGCATTCGCCATGTTCATTTGAATTGGACGTAGATCTAAGTGGTTTTAACTGCTGCCCCTCTTTGCTGTCTCTCCTTATGTGAGTACCAAACATGAAACTACACTCGGCATGCGGGCATGCAGTCGTGCGGGTGTGTAAGCGTGCGAGCATGCGTGCGGGGATGTGCAAATTGAATTTAAGCTCAGAGTAATAAGCGTGAGGGCATGGATTGCTAAGCGGGCGGGCTCGTTTACTGACACTGTATAGGACGGACCGGCTAGTTGTGTGGCGTACAGGCGTGCGGGCGTGTGCATAATTGAATTTAAGCTTGAAGAACTGAGTGAGCTGGCGTGGTTCAGTCATCTTATAGATCACATTCACTGTATTGATCTCGTCAATCTAAAAATACTCACTCGTCAAGGTGCGATCATAAGATGTTTAATTGAAACAATATTGAATTGGCAATAGAAATCTATTCTTATCAGAGCCAAAAACCTATTTGGCAGCGGTGGGATTCGAACCCACGCCTCCGAAGAGACTGGTGCCTTAAACCAGCGCCTTAGACCGCTCGGCCACGCTACCTTGATGAATCGGTAGTTCTGACCACTTTTTGTCCATGCATTTAGATACCGACAAGAAGTTATTTTCCTAGCCATTGGTGTATGGTTATCTAGAGATCGATATTATCTGTAATGCACGGCCAATGAATAAAATACACTATACAATATAGCTCTATAATAATATAGAGTACTTACACATGTTGTCTTGCAATGTAGGCGTCTTCCGCATTGCGATATATCAGTAGTCAAAATAAGTTTTTTTTTTCTCAAAACGTAACGCCGCGTAAATTCCCGACGTAGAGAACGCGTTTGCAACGTACCATCGTACCTTAGAAATCGCACCCTTAAAATGTGTCTATTTTAAAACAGTCATTTACTCATTTTTCATACTCGGTCCTGAATATGCATATTTCATTTAACAGTTATATTTCTGGTTCATCCCCACTATTCTTTCACAGGCCGCTACCAAACGAAAACCCTTAGAGCTGGAAGACCACAGGCGCCGATCTAAAACAATATTGAACATTGGGGCGCAACTGTTTAAATTATCAGGCTGAACCGGGGGCGCAAAGTTATGTTTTTGTTTTACATATAAGGGCGAACAGGGGGCGTGCGCCGGATGATATATATGGTAAATCCGCGCCTGGTCCACCTAGCGGACAAAATCGAAATTCTTCCGATTCCCGTTGATGGTGCTTCGACCACTCTTTGCTTCCAATTGCGATTTTTCATTTTTTCATTTGCCTTTATGTATCGTGTCTAGCAGGCTGCGACAGAGCGAAGGCCCCTCGAGCTGGAAGTCCACCTAGCGGACAAAATCGAAATTCTTCCGATTCAAGTAGATGGTGCTTCAACTACAATCTTAAACCGTTTTTTCTTAATGACCTTTAATATATCTATATTAATTTGATTATTTGAAGGCTGCAACAGAACGAACGCCCTTAGAGCTCGAAGTACTTACCGGACAAAATCGAAATCCTTACGATTCCCGTTGATGGTGCTTCGACCACTCTTTGCTTCCAATTGCGATTTTTCAATTTTTCATTTGCCTTTATGTATCGTGTTTAGCAGGCTGCGACAGAGCGAAGGCCCCTCGAGCTGGAAGTCCACCTAGCGGACAAAATCGAAATTCCTCCGATTCAAGTAGATGGTGCTTCAACTACAATCTTAAACCGATTTTTCTTAATGACCTTTAATATATCTATATTAATTTGATTATTTGTAGGCTGCAACAGAACGAAAGCCCGTAGAGCTCGAAGTACTTACCGGACAAAATCGAAATCCTTCCGATTACCGTAGACGGCGCTTCGAGTGGAAGTGTGTTATGGGACTAGGGCTGAGGAATTTTTCAGCCTTCAATGAAAATGCAGGATAATTACATACATATACACACATATGCCTTCTATCGTAATATATGATGTCATTTTTGTTTTCTCAGGCATCGACAGAACGAAAGCCCTTAGAGATCGAAGTCCACCTAACGGACAGAATCGAAATCCTTCCGATTCCGTAGACGCTGCTCCCACTGCAATATTGCATGATATTTTCACACACTACCATTGTAATTATTTTGTTTCATAAACTTTCTTTGTTTCTGAATAGGCTGCGACAGAACGAAAACCCTTGGAGCTCATCTAATCTAGCGGACAAAATCGAAATTCTTCCGATTCCCGTTGATGGTGCTTCGACCACTCTTTGCTTCCAATTGCGATTTTTAAATTTTTCCTTTAGCCTTTATGTATCGTGTTTAACAGGCTGCGACAGAGCGCCGACCCTTAGAACTCGAAGTCCATCTAGCGGATAAAATCGAAATCCTCCCAATTCCTGTAGATGGCGCTTCGACTGCCGCGGAAGTATGTGACGCGGCCTACAGGTGTTTGGGACTGAGGAATAGTTTCGGATTTCATCTGTTTATGACTACGAGGAACAAGGTATGATAAAAACAACTATGATTTCTAAAACTTATAGTAGAATCCCTTACATTCATCCCGTTCGTCTTGATTCAATAAATCGTTAATTGGATCTAGTCCATCTGTTTAGATATCGACCTCGTCTTAAACGCATTATCGCAAAACGAGATTATCATGCGAGATCAGGGGTTCAAAGATGAAAAAGCCACTTGGCGCAATTAATAAACTGTATTATTTCTTATAAATATGGCAATTTTATTTCAGATATATGCAGAGGAATATTTGCAGAATATATATGTGGACTTTTAATTGTATTTGCATCTTAAAAGGATAAACAACTAAAAACTATATTTATATTTGTTTTTTTTTTCAGATCTCGTCCCTTGGTTGCGGAAACGACCACGTGCTCGACGCAGTCTCGCAGGTCGAGCAAATAACGCGAGACCACGGATTTAAAGATGAAAAAGCCACGTGGCGTATAATCGAAAAATAAATCCATTCACTGTAAACTGTTAAATTATATTTTAGGTACATTGTTTAAGGAGAAGAATGTCTTCTGAGCAGATATCAAAATTGTAACCAGCGTATTTTATAGTATGAAATAGCCAAACTCTGTCTTTTTCAGATCTCGTCCCTTGGTTGCGGAAATGATCACGTTCTAGACGCAGTCTCGCAGGTCGAACAAATCACGCGAGACCACGCATTTAAAGATGAAAAAGCAACATGGCGTATATATTTGAGAAAAGAGGTGTTTGAACCTTGGGAGGATTTTACATTGGATCACAAAGCGACGAATTTGATTTATGAACAGATCAAATATGGAGCGATCAACCATGATTATGAATTTGCAGAGGTTTGTAATTGCGAAGTTTCGAATTGAGGAAAATATATAATAAATCATTGCTTGTGCCGAATTCAGGTCAAATAAAGCCAGTCGATAAGTAATCGATCTAAATGTCACCATATTTTCCACAATATAGAAAAAGCGACTTATGATAGTCAGTGGTAATGGCTAAAAATGAGAACCATTGATAGATATTAACTATAACTAGAAATGTACTACCGCAAAATGGCCCGGGATTTATATAAACTAATCTAAATTTATATAGTTGATACCACAATTTTACCATTTTTAATGTCAGCAAAATATGTAGATCTACGTTCCAACAAAAAAATATAGACCTATATGTAGGTGAAATCATGAACAGATTATATATATATATTTTGCAATCACATTTAAATGTATTTATTATTTCATACTCTATTTTGGCATCTATCATTCAATAGATTTATCTTAAGAAGTGTCTTTATTATGAGACATAGAAAAAATATATATGGTTCATATCTTATTGCAGCTGTAGTTGTGTATTCGAAATCGAAAAATGATGAGCAATATATTTGCGATTTCCTGCTTAACAATTCAAATAAAATAAATTAATAAACTTAAAATTACGATACAATCTAATAGAAAAAAATGTATTTTCGTTATGTATAGTTATGTTACCAAATTCGGTTAACGCTATTACATATCGTTTATTTTAAAATGTTATTTTATCATTTCCATTTGTATATTTGAGTTTACTGGATTGTCTTAGCACATTGGTTTCCACCTGCTATTCAAGACGTTCATTGCCACTTGCTTCATGTATGACGTAACAATTATTTTGCGCAATGTAAAATAACGTCGATTGTTGTTACCATGCAAATTCTATTCGATTTCTTTAAAAT
>LQRL01031528.1:25510-36911 GCA_001703475.1 Hydroides elegans
TCTTCTTTTAAACACATAAAGAGCATATAAATGAACAAAAACCGATGTCGCTTAAGTGTAGCCATATCCAGAAACGCAAAATAAAACAATTCATAAAGAGGTATAAAAACAATCATGATATTTTTATTTTTATGCTGATTATATTTACTTTATTCATTGTACATTTATGATTGTTTTAGGAAGAAGACCTGAATATATTCTTTGCAAAAGTGTATTACATTGAACACGGTTCAACCATGGTTAAGGAACGATTGAAGGTATGCAATTGTGACGCATTTCTATTATTGAATATTCCATGTTAGTATTTTTATCTTTACGTAGTAATGATTTATGATAATAATACATTAATATAATTGCGTTTCTTATCATAGTTCAGATCATTATAAGCTTTGGCAAATGTGAAACTCGAAGGCGCTCTATTCCAAAGAGGTTCTATTCAGGAAAACGCTACCCCTGGTCCGCTTTTGTCTGTTATGCCAAATCATTGTCTCTTCTGTTCCGCATTTGATGTTCTTTGTTGGCGCCCCCGGCAAAAACATTTCTGGATCCGTCCCTGAAATGACTGGTTAAAAAAACTTTATTGACGTTCATGTACATGATATCTCTTTTTTTGCATGAGTCACTCGTCACACCTTTCGTTCAGGTTGAGATAAATAATAAACATCTGGTGTCCTTTATGTGTAATGCCAAAAAAACTTTGTTACCCATTGTTCATTACATTTAAATGTACATTATTGTATGTCTTATTTGCAGGAGTCTCTTGTCACACCTTTCGTTCAAAGCCGACCAGATTTCGACGAATTGACAGAACGACGCGTTTTTGACGAAATTCAAGACAATACTGAAGCCATATCATCTCAATTCCACCTTTTATACACCGAAGATGATTTATCAACAAAACCGAATTCATTTACGGTCAAAATCGACATTGTCACAAAAGCGTGCCAGTATTGGTTGCGTCATTTTGCACGTGTTTATGACGCGGGGGCCATTTTGCATAGTGCGCATGACCAAGAATCACGTGACGAACCGGCTTCCGGTAATTTTGAAAAAATATATATATTGAAAAATGCACACTTTTAAAGTATTGAAAACAAAATGTTTTGAAAATGCAAATATTGCTAAGAAATGTTTTTAGAGTGTCAAAACATGTTCAAAATATATTTGTGATTTTGTACGACTTAACCCGAACAGGCCGAAAAAAGGCTCAAATCGCGTTTGTTATGTTAATTATACCAAATTCACTTGAAGACGAAAAAAACTCGTAAATTGTATACTTGAATTATGTGCCTCCTTCAAATTAAATTGGTATAAGAAACATAGAAAACCCACATTGAGCATTATTTTGGCCTGGTGAACGTGCCTTAAGATATGCTAACAATTCTGCGATTTCAAACTATATATATTAAACCCAGGTTCTGCGATGGAAGGCGTGTGTTTCATCAGTGTTCACAGTGGAGGCGTTTCGTTGTTGAGCGATACGCACCTTGTATTGTACGACGTGGCGTATGAAGAGATATTGCAGTTGTCGCAAGAAAAGTATGTGAAGTCTATTTTAAAACCGACCTTCAAAGTGAAAGACTTTGTTTTTGGAGTTTCGTTTAGACCGCGTCACCTTTGCGATTTTAAAAGAAGCTTTTCGTGATGTGAGTAAGAAAACTAAAAACACTAGTTGCATTATGGCAAGAAAGGTGAACTTTGAATCTCCTTTTAAGGAACATATTCGAAAACATAAAAAGCTATTAAAAATGCAAATTTATATAATGGTCTAATGAAGATTCTCAAAACAGGTAATGGCGCGACTTCGATAACGATAAGGCTTTAAAAATATATAAAACATATATTCTTATGCGGAAATAATCTTTTCGTTTTACATTCTTTTATGAAGGCAAGGCCCCGAAATCGAACGAGAAAATATTCAAAAAAAATAAGATATATGAACCTAGTTAAGTTATAATGAATTAGTCTTAGGAATCATTCATTTGGTTCGTTTTCGCATTTTCCTGTAACACCAGCCCCTGTATCACGGTCTCGATCGCATGATCGGGTAAATCAAATATAGATTCCGATTTATTGGATATCTTCTTTGATTCTGTCTTATTGTATATATTTCTTATTATTTTTGCAGTATGTCCAGCGACACCACACACCCACCTGCCCTTGTGATCACATTGCTAGGCGATCGCATAATCGAGTGTTTTACTTCGAACATGGAAGATATTATAGATCCGGCATCATATTTTTTTGTTAATCAATTTTATTTATTTTTATTCGCAGTTTGTCTAGCTATACCACAGACCCACCAGCTCTTGTCTTCAAGCTATTTGGCGATCGCATCATCGTATAATAATACTTCATATGTTTTAGGAAAAGATGGGGATTTATTGCCCGAGGGAAGTGGAATGCGCAAACCGAAGGCGAAGCTTGAGGTCTGCCAATTCCACTTCCCAAGGGCAATAAATTCCCATCTTTTCCTAAACCATATGAAGTATTGTTTTTATTACATGTTTTTAACAATTTATTTGTTCAAATGTTATTTTTATTCATGCAAAAGATATTTGATAGAAATTGTTATCCATTCGCTTAAACCAAATGACGTATTAATGATTTCACTAATGCGCAAATAAAAAAAGTTCTTCATTTTTTCTGCAATCAAGTATGAACTTAACTTTAGAATATCATTAACACTTCATAGTACTACCTCATATATGTGTAATCAATATCTAAAATTGTTTTCAGCAAGAATATATCAAACAAACTTTTATTTTCTAAAATGCGTTCGCGTATTGATTTATCATAGCATGACGTTTCATCAATGAACAACACACGTGACGCAATATTGTAAAATATTCGTAGAAAAAAAACGTGCTTTGTGGGTGTGGATTTTTATTGTTTATGTATGACGCAACAACTGGAAAAATACCGAAAGTTATTGCCCGCAAATTTTCACTTTGTTTATTACCAACACAATCAGGCAGACATGTAATAAAGTGTTTACTGCGGAGCCGAACTATATACTTAATCTGGCATCCTATATGATTATTCCATTTTTTATTTCAATTTAATTTATGTTTAATATTTATATTCAGTGTGTCCAGCGATACCACAGCCCCATCAACACTTGTCTTCACTCTATTGGGTAATCGCATAATCGTGTTTTTTTACAGCAGCTTTTCATTTCACCCTTTTTTTAATATTTAACAATTAATTTCTATTTTATAACTTTTCTTCCACAGTATGTCCAGCGACACTACCGCACCGCCTGCCCTTGTTCTTACTCTATATGGCGATCGCATAATCGAGTGTTTTGCAGCTGACATGGAAGATATAATAGATCTGACGTCCTATATGATTATTCCATTTTTGTTTGAATTTAATGTTGTTTAAATATATATTTTTGTAGTATGTCTAGCGACACCTCAGCGCCACCAGCCCTTGTGTTCACTCTTCTCGGCGATCGCATAATCGAGTGTTTTACAGCTGATATGGAAGATATAATAGATCTGGTGTCATACATGTTGACGGGTTTGAATGATCGATCAACGCATGCGGTAGCTGTTGTTAATCACATGTGTATGTTTCTTTTGTATTTTTATGATTGTTTCTTATTATTATTTTTCTAAATGAAATATAACGTTTAAAACGCCAAAGAAAATTTCGATCTTAAAGAAAACGTTTGAAACAATGTCATTGTAATAAGATGAAGCAGTTCACCCGATAATGGTCGGTTGCAAGGGGTAACTTTAAGACGTGACGTCGCAAATACGTTTTATAAATGGGCTGATATGAAAGTTATGAAAGATATAATAGATCTAGTGTCGTGAATGTTGACGGGTTTGAATGATCGATCGACACATGCGGTGGCTGTGGTCAATCACACGTGTAAGAATTTGAGTAATTTCCTTATTGTTTAAAAATGCAATGTGATGCTCGATTGAGTACCGAGAGTACGTTGACCAATATCAATATGTCGATTACAACCTAATACTGTGAATGCATCCACTCGGCATTACGTCGCCCAATGTAGAAAAAACGTACGAATTTGTGCCAAAATGAATTATCAAATTATGTTCGCGATCGTGAGAAAATTCTAGAGAGGACACTGAATTGTTGGACGTAAGAAGAAACGCTTAAATCTAAGCCGGAGAGTTATATTGGCCAAACTTATGACACTCGTTCGACGTTATGACCTCAAAGCTACGTCTTAAGGACGAACTTTGGCTCAATATAAACCAAGTTCTATCGTATGCGCGTTGTATATTTGTTTTTGAATATACACATATTGGACATTTGTAACTTTAAGAACTCTTTCAATATGCTATAGCAGCGTTTTACTTGAAATGATCATGAACAATACATATGTTAAGTCAGTCGATATATTATTTTGAAAAGGCACAATTTGACATTTCAATACAAAAATCTAAAAATAACAATGCCTCAAATACGTTAATCTTTATTTTGCAGCAAGTAAAACGGACGACCTTGACCTGCAGAAAGGTGATTTGATTCTCCTCGACCAGTCTGCGGGCATGACCTTAGAAGGTCAACGAAAAGGTCAACAACCTTTGCTCTATAGTGGTCTGAATGAGCGCACTGGACAGCATGGGATTATAGAGAGTGATTTTATACATGTTGTACCGACAATGGAAAAACCGGATTCGAAAATACTGGTATGTGTATTATTTAATCATGTCAAATGCCAAAATGCCATATATGTATGTGTAGCAAATAATGTTATATATGTTGAACGTACGATGACCAGAATTTGGATGTTTCAACGTTTATAAGGAACGAGGATATATATTCAATTTGAAAAGGAGTTTCATTATTAGCTCATGGCATATGTGAGAAGGTTCCGACCATGGAAATGCGAAATTCCAAGTTTCTAGCATCTAATTATTTCATTTATTATTCATTAAGTATTTGACACAAATTTTTTTAGAGCATAATTTGAAAAAAAAAGACCTTATTCATAAAGCTGTGCCTGCAATGACAAAGTCAGGTGTATACATAATATAACCAACAAGCGCAAACGTGCACATTTATTCAGCAATTATTGTGTCATGGTTTATTACAAGCAATATCAATAACAAGCGCGGATTTACCATATAAATCACCCGGCGCACGCCCCCTGTTCGCCGTTATATGTAAGACAAAAAATAAATTTGCGACCCCCCCCCCCTGTTCAGCCTGATATTTTATGCAGTTGCGCCCCCAGGTTCAATATTTTCTGGATCCGCGCCTGAATAAAAAACCTTATCTTATCTTAACACAACCAATAAACCCATATCTTATCATATCTCTATCTCAATATCACAACAACGTTGTTAAGTATGATTACTGAAATAAATTACTATATGCCTTCCATTTTTGCATGTGGTCATATTTGACTAATTTGATCAGTGTTTCACACGATTTTATAAGTTACATTTGGTCTTGATGAAAAATGATATACACTTCATTTCATAATATTCTGTTTCAGGATTTGTACCGCGATCATTCAGCCTAATAAAGTTTAATCCGAAATTCTGCTCCTGTTTATTCAACAACCAACCTGCAATGTTCCAGACGATATACTGTGAAGGGACTTTGTTAATGTGGATCTAGACGAAAACGAATATGATCGACATATCACAGGCATTTAATCCGCGCACAATATTGATGCTCTAAATTAACACACCTTTAATTACATCTAAAATTTTGTAATTATTTGGTTATGCAATTTTATAATAGAGCGATAATAGAATGTATTCTTGATGATTAGATGTTCATTCACATTGTAAATACTAGCTTGTTAATGATATATTTCTAAAATCATTGTTATCAGTGCATATGTATATTTAACTGTATATTCAGACTATACTGCTAACAACTGGGATCAAAGTGCAATAAAATGATTTTATTGATACATTTGGAATTGTTATTTATAATTGTCTAGCTCATGAATACATTCGATGATAATGTGGACAAAACGTATTTATTTTATTAACAGAAATTGGTGTTAATCTCTAATGATTATATGTCTAGTAATTCAATTGCATAATTATGCAGATTGCTATCAATAAAATATATACTATCTTATCAGCTTATGTCATCTTATAATCATATAGATCTAGTGATACATAAGCCCATACATGTTAAAGTCCATAAAATATACATTTTTTTTCATATACTAGGCAAGACAAACTACAAAGTCAATGAGGAAATTATGGAGGGGATGTATGACAGTTTTATTAGTATGTTTTCCGTCACTTGGAGAATTGATGTGTAAACAATGGATGCATTCTAGTGATAGACCGCATAAAACAAACTCCGATACTTGATCGCGACGTCGAACGTTGTACGAAATCACCACGCTGGGCTTAAGTCAGTCACAATATATTCTATCAAATCGAATCATTAGCTCGATTTCTACAGTATATATTATGTTTATAAGAAATTAAAGTCAGCTACTTACATATCTTCAACTTAAAAACAATTATCTACAAACGCTCAACTTTTTTTATTTCCTAAATCCCTTATACTTGTTATCGAAACATTAATAAAGAGCTAAAATGTATATTCAATCATCGCCGACATAATTCGAGCATTTCACGTTTGTGTATAATTTATCAAATACTATCTCAAACTATAAACCAATGGGTGATCCATTTCCTGGGAAAAGGTCTTGTGACGTGTTCGTCTGATGCGACTCCCGATACATTATGAGCACTGAGGAATTCTTTGATGCGTGGTAAAGAGTGGACACGAAATGACAAAATGCGTTGTGTTATGTGCATTCATGCTTTGAGCATATCTTTCTAAGCTGAGTAGTTACATGCATTATTGATTTGATTGTTAAAATAACTAATGTTAATAAACTAATTTCATGGTTCGTTGATAGGTCTAATAATGCATCACTCTCGCTCAAATTAAATAATAAGATTTGAAACCAATTATTCATTTCCCAGTCTGTTAGTATGTGTTGTTGTCCACAGGTATAAATTGAAATGTAACACTAGACTGAAATCACATTGAAACATTGTAACGATGCAATAAAACACAAACAAAAAATATTTGTTTAATATAAGATATCTATATGATATAAATTATTTGTTTGTGACTGAATTTTAATAAACCATTACCATTCAAATGATACCTGATATATGAGGTGCAACATTTTCTGCTATAAAAGTAAGTTTTGTTTTTGTAAACTTTGTTTCATGCAAGAGGAAACCTATTATACTAAGTAATTAAATACAAACTAACATTTTATTGTCAAGATTCAATTCTTAAAAAAAAAACATACAACAGCATATAATGTATTTTACATATACTATTGGACCCATCCATACATGTGAGTATTTATTTCAGGATTATTAGAACACACAATATGAGGCCATTAACACTTTCCGTCAGTTTGCTTCTCATACTTTATGTTTGGTTTACTGAAGCTCAACAAGATTGCGTTTTAGTTGATTGTGCTAAATTCAACTGCCACAAACAGAAAACGTGCTTCAGGTATTAAAAAAAATTCTTGTAAATAAATGAAATGCGGTTGAGATATAACTAAATCAAACGTGTTTCACTTTAACTACTTTATGATAGAAAATATTATGTTAATTTTTACAAAGGTTATATGAAACGCTTAAGCAATAAAGTAGCCTTTACAAACAACCCTATAAACAATAAACGAATAAATATAAATCATTATGTTCAATCACATAAACATTACGCGATGGCAATAGTATCTATATTAGATAAACACTAACCGCAAATAAAAAAATATTACATGGTCAGGGTGCATCGCTTAAAGAAATGATAAGGAAAAGCTATGATGCAATATTTCTGTGTATTGCACCCGGACTATTTTCAGATTGCACTTCCGAAATCAAATGTTCATATTAAAACAATATAAACATGAATTGATGTTTAAATAATTGATTTCACATGGATTATTTTTTTCATCCTAGATGATTTATAAGCGTAACATTTTATAATCCACCCTGATTGTCAATATTATTAAACATATTATATTATCGCCAACCATGACATGGCAAAAATTAACTTTTTTTCAGTTACATTTTTCTTGTTATTCCATGTAACAAAGGAAATACAATATTCAGATTCAATATTGTTAGGTGTTTATTGCACTCAGGGGTCAAATTGACTTCGGCTTCGATGCATCCAATTTGACCCCTTCGTGCAATAAACACCTAACAGTATTGAACCTTCATAAGGTATTCCCATAATACAAAAGAAAAACGCTCAGAAGAATGAGAGCCGCACAATACTTTACAGTTAAACCCCTTCTAATTGGACAATTGAAACGAATAAATGAATATTTTGATACGAATTAAAGAATTTGATACAAATAAACTAATCTGATACAAATAAACGAATGCACAAATTTGATACGAACATTAATATCGTAATCGTGAATAACTTATATATAAGCAAATTTGATACGAAAGAGTTTGCTTATGTTAGCCCAATTGGAAGTAGTTTTGACTGTATATGGGTATATGTCACTTGTATTATATTTTCTACTTGCTTACGCATTCATAAATCTAAATCCAAAATGAAAATTCATAATCTTTTCGTTTTAGATGCTGTTACGATTCAACTCTTCGATATATTGCAGAAGAATCGTAAGTATCTGACAGTCTGATGTTTGAATAAAAATACAACATGATTACAAAATGCTCTTTAAATAAGATATATGATTGATAAACGGAGATACCATTAACGAATCATTGAAAGTGGGTTTTTGATTTCCGTTTTGGACAATTAATGATTCGGTTATATAAACAAAACACAGATCGTATTTCAAAAGTTTAAAACATAATTATTGTGGAATTTTTCACAAATTTATCTTAATTTTCTGTGCCTGTGAGATCTATGCTTTATATTTGCAACAGTCAGGGCAACGTTGAATTTTGTTATCTTGTTTAAGATACCTTATTGATTTCAATCGTGATTATCATACTGCGAAATGTTTTTTTCTCTTAGTTATTTGTTTCTGGTCTGTTGTAGATCCTTACAAGAAAGAATATTGATTTTGTTTAAAGTTAAAAAACATTATAAAGGAATGCATAAATAAAGTATATTTAAATACAATAAATTGAACATGCAATCGATTTGATAACTGTGTTTTCTTATTTTTTTCAGGCTTTGCCCCGAGTTAATCTACGAATGTCCGCCTGATGTGTTTTGAACGCACAATGAAAAAATGGTTTTCACTTTTTGATAAACAGTTGTGTTTATACATATTTGATTATGTATTGCTTGTTTTCATATTGGATTTCATTTTGTCTTGTCAAACAATATTGGAATTGATTTTAAGAGTCATGTATGATTATACTATGTAACATGCTAGATTAAACGAATAATTTTCAATAAAAACCGCTTGGCTGATTTCAATTATGGTCCTATTAAAATAATCACTTTATCTACTCCTCTAATTTATTCAAATTTTTAATGCTAACAACTCAAATTCAATTAATGTATATGTAACTGCAGCACTATTATTGACAGAAATACAATTCTGTTATTAAACACATACTAATTTATATCAAATGCAATCATACAAATATTATTTTACCATTTGATTATGCATTTTAATATACAGTTTTGAATCATAATATGCATTATTTTCTACTATTTCCTATCAGTCGATAATCACCTATTGAAATGGTACAAAGTTGAAAATAAAATAGGGAACGAAAGCAAGGATATTTTTTCTTATATACATTACCAAATTTTCCCTCTTTGTTGTAACAGTAAATGAGAGGTATTTCGGATGTTCTTTTATTCTAAAATCGCACAAGGTGCTTAATAATTTCAAACACCGTACTTTTTTCCCAGAAATTACAAAGTTGCTTTATCGGGTAAATGCGATAGGAGTTCAATAAAGTGATATAAAATCAAATCATATTGTTTCTCTATTTTGTCCGTTTTTGTTATTGAAATAAAGTTATATTCATTATAAAAATGAAATTTTTCATAAACACCTTAAGAAACTACCTTCTATCATTTCAACATTCATATAAACACCATTGTCGCACATTAAACAATTCGATTGATTAAATCATAATAACGAGCCCAATTGTGACGCAATGTTTTGCGTAGAAATACTATGACGTAAGCAGGCAAATGCATAAGAACAATGGAACATGTAAATAGACACATATTAGAATAAATATATTTAGTACTTGTTTGAAAGTGATCAAGATGGCATGTATTATATTAAAATGAAATAAGGAATGAAGTTGTTATTCTTTTTGGTTGGATTACATACTTAATTACTACTATCAACGACCTTGTAGCCAAATTTAAGATGTGATGAACAAATACGAAATATAATGACATCAAAGTCAACTTATTTATTTATATATTTGTATTGCTTCAAAAGTGAACATGTACTACAATAGGATATGAAATGAATATTTCGGCATTTTCCTTAACCAAAATATGCCTTAATTCATAAAGTGATTGATATGCACATCCATCCGGTCTCCTCCCTTTATCGGGAACATAATCCAGCGATTGGACTTACAATTCGCATTTGAATGGGTTTTATGCATTTGCTGTATATAAAACGAAAGTTATGTGTGTAAACACTCTTCCTATTTATATTCTAGATTGCACAGTCTGACACATAATAAATGAATAGAGGGAGTCTTGTAAGCGTGGGGTCTGAATTCTTTTCATTCTTTTTCGCGACCAGTTTTGGAGTCACCTTTAAAAAACCTATTAAAAACCTGCTGTAAATCAGACATCACCGGAAAACCATCAATTTTTATTTATATTATTTGATATATATTCATATTTTGAATATGAAGTCTTCTAGTAAGCGAAACATGTTAGCGATATTTTCGTGAAGTCAGATTAATAGCATGATACGACTGACAATTCTAGATGCGTTAAGAAAAGTTTAATTAAACAATATAGACCCCTATATAAAACTAGAGGGCACTCATAGGGTGCATATCTACGATCTTCTTGAGGTGTCGATTCACATATAAAAAATGAAAAAAGGCTTATACGGGTATATAAATGGTTAACTTTAGACTTATACATGGGTAACAATATTCTAAGAACCGATATGACCTTTACTCAATTTCAACGAAAATGTAGTTGCGATGTTTTACGTTTGCACGCCAGAATTATCGTCGTTTCCTTTTTGAACATTAATATAATAGTCTAAAGTACAAAATGTAACGGATGCCCACTGTGTTGCTGCGAGCACAAAGTGAATATTGATTATGCAGTTATTGCAGCAGCGCGCTTATATAGCTGCTCCCTCTCCCGCACGAGAGTTTTCTATTTATAGGCGGAGCCAGTTACTCATTACATAAAGAGAGGTTATTCAACAGGCGTTAGAGATACGCATGCAAATGAGTAGAGTTTGAATTTATGC
>LQRL01031528.1:37104-52813 GCA_001703475.1 Hydroides elegans
GATGAAGATATTTGTGTGATCAGATGGTGTGTGTTTTGCATCAAATATATTCAATATTATTTATAAGATCACAATCTAAACCCCCTATGCAGCATCAGACGACTGTCTTTTATAATGTTATATAAAATAATCAGTCGATTTCGGACTTGAACATATAGAAAATCGGTGTACGGGAACACAGCCGCTAAAATTCAGAAAAGCAAACCAAACGCATTACCTGCGATTTTTCGTTCTACGAAAAGATCGCAGATAAAAATCATACACCCAACCCTTCGTATTACATTAATAAGAACCAGTATATATTGTAGAATAGTACAGTATTATATATTGTAGATCAATTTCAAATTACAAACTGTAAGTTATATGTCAAATGCCAGTAAACAGTTTTCTTCCTTATGTTCTTAATAAAATATATTTAAATAACAAGTTTTGTCTAGGAAAAGCAAACATGTTGACATCGCCAAAATAATATTATGTCGCCTCAAATTATTTATGTTCAGCAGGCGTACTGCTACATACCATAAATAGATGTATTACAATAGTACATTAGTGCTAGACCTTTTCATCCAATTTTTTTTGAAAAACATAATTCACGATCAAGATATGCCACAATAGTTTTGACACCGAAACAAACACGCAAGAAATAACTTCAGTCGAAATTCAAGAAGAAATAAAAGAAGTTGACAAGCCTTAGTACAAAAGCCAATCATAATTGCTTGCATGCACGTTAGGGGTTTTATATAAAATGAACACTCATAAACAAGCAGTAGTAGGTTAACATATAATGTATACTTTCAGTATATATATAGCTTCTTCTAATGATGTGCAGCCTATACATCTTTCTCACAGAGCACCACCAGATTAGAATGGCACGGCCAGCGTTCCCACTGATTCGGATTTAATCGTACGCAGTAGTCGCCTGGAAAAAATCACATGCAAGTATACAGGAAAGATTGCAATTGATCAGGTGTTTAAATATTTGGTGTGTTGTTGGCTGTAGTTATCAGCAGTAACTAGTTATATATTAGTTTCCGGTTATTATTAAAATATAATATATTTTCAGGCAAACTTAGAGGACACTGAGTCCATTCCAGTGTGCTTACGAGGATGAACAGGATACGCATTTTAAAATCATCTTATTCACGCACCAATAATGACGTATTACTTATTATTACATGTCTGCCGGATTGTGTTGGTAATAAACATAGTGAAAATTTGCGGGCAATAAATTTCAGTATTTTTCCAGTTGTTGCGTCATACATAAACAATAACAAACCACGCCCAGAAAGCACGTGTTTTTACTACGAATTGTTTACGATACTGCGTCACGTGTGTTGTTCATTGTTGAAACGTCATGTTATGATATATCAATACGCGAACGCATTTTAGAAAATAAAACGTTTATTTGATATTTTCTTGATGAAAACATTTAAGATATTGATTACACATATATTAGGTAATACTATGAAAAGTATTTGATATTCTAAAGTTAAGTTAATACTTCAAAACCGAAAAATGAAGAACTTTTTAGTTTGGGCATTAGTGACATCATTTGATAGACATGCGTTATTTGGTTTAAGCGAATGGATATCCATTTCTATCAAATATCTTTTACATGAATAAAATAACATTTTGAACAAATAAATTGGTAAAAAAAACATGTAATAAAAATAATACTTCATATGTTTTAGGAAAAGATTGGAATTTATTGCCCTTGGGAAGAGGAATTAGCAGACCTCAGGCTACGCCTTCGGTCTGCGCATTCCACTTCCCGCGGGAAATAAATTCCCATCTTTTCCTAAAACATATGAAGTATTATTATAAGATTCGGCATTTGTAATAGTCTCATGCGTTTCACACAACATCATATGAGAACTGTAAGAATATATCAGCTTACATAAAATCTCAGTATGTTCTAATGCAATGCTTATATGAGATGATCATATGTTATTTTGAGCCCTTGCTGAGAAATTGTGTAATTAAGATGTTAGTTACCACTTCCTGGTTCACCACTGCTCCAGCTGTTCCAAGTTCCCAGCTCTTCACCATCACCCCACATGAAGATGCCTGACAGAACTAGGTCGCTGAGACTTATCCATGTGTTGTGGATTCTGTAAAATAAAGGACAATAAACAATGTGTCACAGGTCCTGTAAAATAAAGCACGATAAACAAAAATATGAATTCTTATACAGAAATGAACCCATAATTCAGAACAAATAACGTTTCGATGATTATCAAAATCACAATAGTAAATCATAGTGAAGCTAAACATCAACATATTATATTCATAAATGTATATTTAATATGATGAAGTCATCAAAATTTAACAAAGTATCCGTACCCGATCAGTCCATTTGCCAGTAAGAAGTCGTGAGTTGACTGTGTTTTGATATGAGCTAGGTAGCCTCCATTTGGTTCACAAATTTCATTTGCCGCCAACCTTGTTGTTGTGTACTGTGCAATCCAATAGCAAGTTGATGTTTCTGGGTTCAAGGCCGTTTCACAGATTGAGACTTTGTGCAGCAAAAAAAATCATAACAAAATGTATGCTGTTAATGAAACACATGAAAATAAAATAGGGTGCTGTTTTTACCTGTCACTGTTTCCAAAGGTGTCTGAATAGGTTTAGAAAAGTCAGACAATAGCAATTTATTGTTATTATGAATAACCATAATTGGAATAACCAATGGTTTTAGTCCTTTAAACAGCATTCTGAGATAAAATCCAAATCTGTTACTTGCTTTTAGACGCATCATACCCAAATCCCATTTATATAGTATATTGTGTCATATGGTAACGCAGCTAAAGAAACATATAACAATATTGTAAAATTAGAAAATATCTAACCATGTTCCGGTAAGGGTGTATTGGTAGTCGCGTTTTCGCTGTTTCCCGCCGCTTCAGGTTCCCGTTTATCTATAATGAATAAAATTGAAATCAAACTTTTAAAACATCAATGAGTAAACCGCAGGCATGTTCTCAATATATTCTATATAGCGTTCACCACTGAATAAAGTACAATAGTTAGGTTTGACATTTATTTTCACTAAAACAATGAGCATAACTACTTTGCATTTGGTTATGTATCCATTTTAAACTTTTGAAATGTATAATGGCACAAAAAACGTACACCAACGGTGCTATAGTGTAACTGATAACAACACACAGAAACGTAATGTTAAACCAATTAATAAAGGATTGACCTGATATTTTATACTTATTAAGTATGCAATTCAACACAAGAATCGTATGACTTCTACTATGAGTCAGTCACAGTTTCACAACATTTATTTTCTAGATATTCATAAAAATATGGTATACGATTTTACATAAATATAGATTGTGAATGTTACCCAAATAAAGCTTTAAAAACTATAAAAGTTATAAAATAACAATATACATACAGATAAACTTTCCATTGGGTTCGTTCTCCATATCCATATTCTCTCCTAGGCCTCCATGAAGTAGCTCACATTTCGTGGAATTGCGAAAATTTGCTTGATTGCATCCTTCAGTTGAGGAGCAATGAATTGCACATTGTATGACGCTGGGCACATCCAACATCGAAATGACTTCAGAAATCCCTCGTTTATTAGGCAGAATCGTGAAGTCGTATCCCTTTATATCCATACAGTGTATGTATGCTATAAACTCTATAATTACGGCAAGGATAACAGCAAGCTCCATAGTGTTATGTGGGTATCTGCAGCTCGTCAGTTGTGTTAGAGAGTTGTCTTTTTTGTACACTGATGATTTTTCACAATTAGATATATGATTTGATTGTGAATCAGACCGAGAGTATTCAAATAGAATTAAAGCAACTAGTAAGCAAACATTTCGCTGGATAATATATACCATTACTACAAACATCAGCAAAATATCATAGACAGATAGTCATTAACATTGCATGAATTGTCTAGAAATACCTTAGTTTATCTTAGTCCAATTTACACCCGCAATTTTATAAAACAACCGACCTGTAACAAGCCAATAACGTATTCGTACTTTAAATTGATCATTCAAGCTTTCACATACTTCCAGGGCAAACATCAAGTGCTATGTTAGAACGCTTTGAAATCGTTTGATCACAAATCCATGAACGCAATCTCATAGAATATTCATGGGTACCGAGGGTCCAGCTATCACGGCATTGTTCCTAAAACATGACGTATTTACAAGCTCTTTGGATATTGTTGGTGATTTTGCTGGAATGATCTCATCGTAACATTCACATGAAGGCAAAAGTGTGTAATACATTTTTCTTTAGCCGAAGGATGCAATCAGGCCATTGAAAGTTTAGCTCCCTCACACGTATTATTCACGTTTTGCAAAGTCATTTGATGTCAAAGAATTATCAAATCAATCAATCCTCTTATTTCAATTTGTCATTTTGAGTGTGCTCTTTCGTGTTTTTTTTTGAAAATATGATGACATCATTATTAAATTGCGCTCTGTTTTACACACAATAGTTAATCAATCATTTAATCATTCAAGACTATCTTAAATGGATTTGGCAAAATAAACGAGTTGGTGACACATAATGAACTTTGACGAATACAAAAAAGAATAACTTCGCATGTTTTTAAACATTTCTTTACCTTGTTCAATTGTTCAAAATTCACTCATCACATATAGTTCTATTGACCGTTTTATATGTACATGAGTATACCATCACCTACTTTCAGAGCACATAGGTCATGAATAGGACTTTCTCATCAAAGAGTGATGCGATGGAATCCCAATCGATTGTAGTTAATAATTTATTGATAGAAAATACCAGCGTAGAACAATATCCAGAGAAATTGATTGCGGTTGTATGCATATGTTATATTTTCGTCAACGGAATGTCGCAGCATCGCAGTATGACCCTTAAATGCACCGGGAAAACCTACACAGTGAAAAGAAAAATATATGAAAATTTGTTGACTGATCTTATATCTCGATCATTAAAGTTATAATAGTTATGCCAGTTCTATTGAGTGGTCCCTATTTATGAATGTTATAGTTGTAAAAATGACTGTAAGAAAAAAAATGTTGGGCGAATACAGACACACAGAAAACAATTTATTTCTTTCATTATATGCATTTAAAACATCAATCCATTTTTTAAAGCAGGAAGAAAACACCGAAAGCAAATAATTCTACCAATTTATAAGCAATTTATTATTTCCATGAAATGGCCCGTTCCATTATATTAAAGATAAACGCTACTTTCAATTTAGATATATTACGCATGGCGTTTTAAAAAAGCTAAATAACACACAAATATAAGTATGCAGTCACTAATGTCCTAATCATATTGTGCAATGGCCTCCTTGCTTGTGTCACCGCTCAGTGTAAACTAGAAATGCATTTCACAACAGATGGCGACTTTGTTCCCGCAAACCTGCGAGACCGTTTCTTTTTTGGCGCGACCATTTACTCGAACTGCCTGCCTTAAGTACAAATAAAGGGTTTTTAGAAGTTGTTATTTGATTGCATTGTAGTTGCAAATGCTCAAATCTATACTTCGGATTTCAAATGTCCGGAAAGTTTTAAAATGTACTCTCCTAAATTCTTAAAATCGAACTCATTATAACTTCAAGTGATTCGTTTTAGATATAAAGTGATTTTGTAATTTTTCAAATTATATTATAATCTTGGATTGTTTAAGCTCTTAAAAAATGTGTTCAATTTTGTTTTTAGATTACAGTATCTGTTCAAGAATATGTAAGAAAATGCGTATTTATTTAATATGAGGAAATGCAAAAATTCTTAGATCTATTTTGAAACATCTGATGCCTTCTGGGCTTAATCAAGTATATACAACCTAATCATTATTACGTCTTAAGGGTTTGGTAGCATCTGTATTGCTTGGATTCGCAACAGGGTTTTCCCATTTAATGAACCTTATAAATACCGTTCATGTTCATACACCATTTATACTGAACCCAAGAAATAAGAAATCGTTCGGATTTTTTGGCTCAAGTTTGTTAAGATTTTCATAAAATGCTGATTGCTTAATTAAATAAAGGCAATTGTATTTACCATAACATTTAAAATGATTATTTTGTTATTATCTAAATCGATACTTATATAATTGTTTTAATGATAGTGTTAATATTGTTAGTGTAATTATTCTAATTATTTAAATCACTATTGCCATTATTTTTCCAGGCTGATCTTGGTGAAGAACGGATCTTAACCGCAATTGACACGCACGACAACGATCCACGATTGGTAACATGTTAAAATATAAGCGTGAGTCTTGATGGCGTGCTGTTTTGTCCTGTCTGTGAAATGAAAGATAACATATGCACCTTTGTCGGAAATAGCGACTGCACAGCTCTGTTTGCGCTTATTGGTTGCAATTATATTATGAATAATTTTATATTGTTTTGGTCAATAAATCAGTTTCTTCAGTTACTAGTCTATGAATAATATGACTGTCAAATACTCTTTCGGGGTTCTTTAGCCCTCCTTTGTCTTAAAACTTGAGACGAGTTGGGATTTTCGAAATGTTTGAAATCAATAAATTATAGTATTCTCTTGACTTTGTTTTTTTTTAAATGTTGACTAAGAATTTTTCATATTGAAAAATAGTGCAGTTCAAATTGAATGTGTATGTCTTTGTCAGAAATTGACTAACGCTTATATTATATTGTCTTACCCATCTTTGACCGTTGCCATTTGTGCCAATCGCGGTAACTAAGCGCTCTTTAGCAAGGTTAGCATAGTCAAAAATGACAATAACTATAACGATATTGATTATAACAATAACAACTATATAAAAATAATCCATCACTATTATATACTGATATTTGTAATGGATTAGTATTATAATTATTATCCAAACTGCTTTATCATTATAATAAATGTATCAGCTATTACTTAAAATATTATCAGCATTGTGCAAGCATCTGCATACAATTACGTAAATCTAGTTAGGCCTTATCTAGTATTTTTAAAGTCATTAATTTTTTGGTATGGAAATAAATGATATGTGTTTATATAAAACTCAATAAAGCTGAATCGGCCAACATGAATCCATTGTCCAGGCAACTTTACAGGACGCCAGTTTAAGGAGGAACTCAAACAGCTATCTTCGTTGCGCGGTTAGTACGGAACAATGATGAGGCACTTAAAATGTATTACATATATGCAAATATATTTAAGCAAATTTCTGGCTATTTTTATTTGTCCATTGATAAATTACTTCTTGTTCTATGAGCCATGCTTAAACATGTATTTCGTGTAATCAGCAAATTTCACATTTGGACTCATTTTATCTTGTCCATTCAGAAACGAGCTATTCATAAATATTACACATTCTTTATCGACAAGCTTAGAAAATATAAGCGCATATTCGCAATATTCATGTATTCCTATATTCCTATGTAAGTAATTTGCCCTTTAATAAATTTTATAACAACTAAAACAGTGAATATTCCCTTGAAATTGCATACTAATGATAACAATATTTTGAAATATCGGATATATTAGAGCAGTCGTCAACTATTGATATCGTTTTTTGATAGTCGTGTGGGTTTATATGTCAGTTTATTTCAGGGACATACTATGATACTACACGATTCCTTAATAGCAACTATGAAACAAACATAAAAGAGCGTCCGATTTAATGGATATGGTTTGAAGTTATGATCTACGATTATTACATGGTCAGGGTGCATCACTTGAAGAAATGATAAGAAAGGGCTTTGATGCAATATTTATGGGTATTGCTACCGGACTATTTTTCGATTGCACTTCCGAAATCAAATCTGACAAGCCCTTTAATTGTTAAATGATTAAAGAACTTTTGTTGAGGAAATATGCCGAAAATTTAGAAATAATTAAATAAGAACATTTAAGACCGAGATCACAGATATAGTACCCTTCAATATCTCTCTATAGATTCTATAAATTTCCTTAAAGAGCGTATCATCTACTCATTCGTTGCCATTTTTTTCAAAAGAGCAAACAGTATATGCTAGGATTGATAATATTTTCATGAATTTTTATTTGAACTCCATGTCACGTTTGTTTCATTTGCGAACGACACTGCACGAAAATATAGTTGACCTGTATGCGTAATTAATGAGATTTTTTATTCGTCTCTTGTAAAAATAAAATTACAGCAACCATAATGTTTTTTGTCGTTTTGATATGACCAGCATGCTGCAAATAAGAAGCACCTATTTATGTCTCCCTTTTGGAAAGGAGACAGCAACTGCGTACAAGCAACTACGTAAAAATGAATAGTGCGAAATTATGCGTGTGGTTTGGCAATTAACATGCAAACACATTGTAAACTCTAATTTAGATACCAACGGAGGTGTGTACTATGCATAAGAAAAAAATAGCATCAAACTTAAACAATGTTTTTCATTAGTATATATAACAAATATTCGACACAAATGTTACATGTATAGTTGAGTGATTAGCACAGAGCAGATGTTTTGAGGCATGGAAGGTAATTTTAAATATATTTCGCTGTCTATCTTTTTAGAATACCATCGAAATACATTCGTCAAATATTGTAACTTCTCTTTTATTCGAAGGGTAAGACTAGACAAATTGACAAATACACTACTTATATAAATGGAATATAGATATGATTGTCATTACAAACAAATGTGTGACGATGTTTGACATCGAATTTAACAAGCATAAATTTCAATTCAATCAATTATATTTACATACATATTTTTCTAATTCTGAATAAAATGTAGCTGGTTATCTACATTAATTTGATAATTCATTCAGTCCAAGGTTTAGGATAAAAAATACTAAACTAAAGGACAGCCAAATACTGCCCATTGAAGCTTTACATCAAAATAGAAATCATCAACAATCAAACGAACAAATCGGGTAACAACGGGAAGTTCGAAATAATTCACCACCAGAGTTATGCCATCGTTATTTCCCGTAAAAATACAGCTATCATTCATTCCACAGACGGGTGAAAAACTCACACCATCTTGACTAACGCTTATGTTGTAACGTGAAACATATCGTGGACCGTAACTGTTGCCTTTTGTGCCAATTGATGATAATAAGCGGTTCTCTCCGAGATCGGCCTTGAAGGAAAATATGATTAGTATTTAACATAAAGCATATAACGCATATATTAGGTTTCTTATGTTTTTCATTTTTGATGATAGACTTCAATGTTTGTAGTACTTATTTGATTTTAAATATTACTAATAACGCATGAAATGTATTGATGTGGAAATTACTGATTTTTTAAACATGATTTTATTGATTATTTTAAATAGAAAATAAGATAAATATTTCTTTTAATATTTTCTTATATATTAATATCTAATCTCAAATAAGATTCTCCCGAGAATACTGCCAACAAAATAATATTCAAAGTGAACATTCATCTAAATGTCAAATTTTGCTTTGCAATTTTATTATATATGAAGTATCAATATTACTGAAATGTGATGATTGATGTTTGAAGATAAAAAGCTTAACCTGTATCCATTCCCCAGCCATATTAACGCCTGGACGCCAGTAAAATGATAAACTCAGGCGACTTTCTTTCGTAGATCGGCTTGCGCTAAACTCTGAAGAGGCGGTTAGTGACGAATCAGGAATTGCATAAGGATCATCGGACATCAGATCGGCTTAACTATCACATGATGCGACAGCTGTTTTATATGAAAATATAGATGTTTAATTGGTTCTAATGTAACACAATGGCATATAAAAAAAACATCAAATATATTTTGTTATTAATTTGTATTAATAAAAATAATATATATTTTTTCACCAGTGTTTCGAAAACTCCCGCTGTCTGGCAAAATATTCATCAATGATATTCGAGTTGACATCGAATGAACTCGTGAAATCGTAAATATTTCTCAGAATGCTTTCAAACCACCATTATATCTAAATCTTCTATAACCTTTAACACAGGACATTTTACAAGCTTAATAAACAACAACAAATAAACGTTGAAAAGGTTTGGTTTTAGAAAATGAAAATGCTTAAGGATCAACTAATATACTAGTCGATACTACATGCTTTACATGTATGATTTCCAAAGTTCAATTTTAAAGGTTATGGAATATTTCATGATGGCGCATGCAGCGTTATGTATTTAAATATTGCATGATTATAACATATCTAACCAGGTTCCGAAACGGGTGTAATTAATGTGGAGTTTGCACTGTTTGACGTCGTTTCAGGTTCCCGTTTATCTAAAATGATTTACACTGAACATATATATGTTAAACATTTAAAACATCAATGAATAAACATTAGTCATGTTCTTAATAATTGATGTAACGCTTAAAGCTGTTAACGTTATATGACGTTAATTTAACTATGCTTGTTTCGAAATGTATTTCAAATAAACCAATGAGCATAAATACGCGTTTGGTTATACACCTATTGTAAATGTTTGAAATGTATTATGGCACAATAAAGGTACAACAACGTTGCCATAGTGTAACAGATATCAACATACAAAAACAAGTTCTAATGCTAAACCACTAAATATAGAATTGCTTCGATAGTATATGTTTATTAACTATGACATTTCACATAAGAATCACATGACTTCTACTATGTGTCAGTCACAGTATCACAATGTTTATTTTCGAAATATTTATAGAAATATAATATACGATTTTACATACACAATAATATACATACAGATAAACTTTGCATTGGTTTCGTCCGCCATATCCATAGCCTCTTCTAGGCTCCCCATTAGAAGCTCACATTTCGTGGAATTTCGAAAATTGGCATGATTGCATTCTTCAATTGAAGAACAATGAATCGCACATTGTATGGCGCTGGTCGCATCCAAAATCGAAATGACTTCAGCAATCCCTCGTTTATTAGGTAGAATCGTGAAGTCGTATCCCTTTATATCCATACAGTGTATGTATGCCATAAACTCTATAATAATAAAAAGGATAACAGCAACCTCCATAGTTTATACTCTTATGCGGTTATCTACAGCTCGTCTGTTGTGTCAGTGAGTTTTACAATGTGAACGTATGCTTTTGCAACACAAAAATATATGAGCTAATCGTGTATCAGACAGACAGTAGAGCAGCGACGATATGCTAAGAACACCTATCGTTGATGATATATACTATTACAACAAGCAGTAGCAAACTATCATTGACCAGCATTCATTAACATTTCATGAATTTTCCAATTATATCTTAGGTAAATTTTGTTTCAATTTCATCCGTTATTGTATCAAACAAGCTACCTGTAAACTCAAATAAAGTGTTCGTACCCTACATCCATTATTCAAGCGTTCACATCAAAATCAATTATTGTGCTAGAACGCTTTGAAATCGATTGATAAAACATCCATGAACAACATCTCATCGAATATTTATTGGTTCTGATGATTCAGCAATCAGACCATTGCTCTAAAACATGAATTATTTACAAGCCCTTTTGATACTGCTGGTAATGTTCCTGGAATAAAGCACCTCTATTGATTGTGAGCAGTGTAAACTGCCTCACAACTTAAAAAACAGACATTATCGTCATTATTTCGTCTCATGACTCGTCTTTTTTCTAAACATAGCTGTGATTTTGTCGATCTGCTTATCATTTAAAAAAAAAAGTTTTGAGAATGCTACTTAACTTGTTTAATAATTCATGGAAATGGATCATTGAACTAAATAACTTTTCAATTGCGTCATAAGATATATAAGCAACACATAATATCCATTTATTATTCACCCATTATACCTTGATTGTTATATTCCATATTCAAACCAATACAAGTGTATATTTAAATTAGTCATGGTTAACCCCATCAGGTAAATATTGCCATACTTCATCCTCCTCCTCAATTTCCTTATATTCCTTATTTATTGATTTATTTAGCTTAATTTATATACCACTTGTGTGTTCTAAGTAGACAATAGAAACACAATAAAAGGTAAAATTAAGAAAATGATGATGGAACATAGTAGCTCTATTGAATAAGGGTTACTATAGCCCTTACAATTTTATGATAAAATAACATACTAGCAAAGAAATTTTAGAGTACATGATGATTATACTAGTAGCGATTAGTTTTTATAACAATGCCTAAAGTGGTAATTGAACAATTATTTTAGAATAATAAAAATAGCATTACTTAAACAAGACGAGCATTTATTATGCAATTTAGATAAAAATGTTTTCAAACCTTTAAACGAATCGAGACTAGCACTGTCTCTGATATAATAGGGAAGTGTGTTCCATAGGGTTGGCTGAGTAACACGAAAGGAGCAAAACAAAAAAAACACTCTTCCTGATGTTATGAAAAAATAACAAAATGTTAATAGTATCGCAATGTACTGATTATACATTTATGTGAATTAGTTAAGAATTTGTTTCGATGTACTTGTATTGCAATGAACTGATGATATATCTTGAGTGAATAAAAAGAGCAACACGAAAGGAACGTTTGCCATATCAGTTTTTGCTGCGCGGTACGAGAAATCGGCAATTGTCGAATCCACGAAAGGGGGTGGGCGGGGTAAGGTCGCAATGAATTAAGGTCGGCTGTATATTTTGGAGCTGAATCACCAAGACATTTGAAACAAATTTCGACCGTTCCGCTATCGGTAAACAGTGTAGATCTTTCAGGATATTCGTGATCCTGTTGTCTCGATTACGTTCAATCTTTGTTAATACACGGACAGCATAATTCATCACTAGCTGTAAACTTTGAATGAGATAATTTGGTTGACCATTGTAGACGTTGTTACAATAGTCAAAACTCGAAATGACTAGAGCATGAACTATCGTTCTTGCTACGTTCTGTGCCAGAAATGGTCCGATCTGCTTAATTCAACCGATATAGTAGAAACATAACCTGCGATTTTGAGAGAAATTGGTTTGCACATCTAGGTGTATGTTCATCATCACACCTAAATCGCGTACGCTACCCAAGCATTCGATTGCACCATCTTCAAGATTGTGCACACGTTCGGCCACTTTGATCGTATTTCTCTGACTTCTTAAAACACTAAACTCCGTTTTCATGGGATTAAGCTTCAGTTTATTTTATGCATCCATTCCGCGATGACGTGTATGCTATTCTATAAATGGTTATGAAATTTATTTTGGTCAAACTCTTTAAGAGATGATATATTTGTTGCGTTCATTAGCATAAAAATAATATAACATGACGAAAAAATGAGAAGAATGCCAATAGAAAGGGTGTAGGCTGAGTATAGAGCTCTTGTGTACAGATAAATCTATATAGTTGTATGGTTTGGTCCAATCTATTGCCTTCGATTATGCATGGTCCGTCCCGAGAAATAGGATATAAACAAATCGAGGGCCGAGTTAGGAATACCGATCATCGCCTCGAGACGCTGAAGGAAAATGCAATGGTCAACCGTGTCGAAAGACGACAAGGGGTCCAGCAGGGAATGTAGACTACCTTGCTATTGTTGAGGCCAGTGCATATCTCATCAAACACTTTAAATATGGCAGTTTATGTGATGTTGCCATTCACTTAAACCTCTATAATATTCGTCTATAAGATCACTGCGTTTTCCATGTTTCGGAAGAGTCTCTCATAGCGTCTGACGACTTGCCGCGCTTCGGTGTTAAGTTAGTTTAGTAAAATATAGTTCCGATATATATGGGTTGAAGTCGAGGGTTATAACTAAAGCCTGATTCCGTTCTAGCGTTTTATGTCTATTTACATCGACGTTTACGATCATTTGATCACCAGATAACTTATATGTAAGATGAACTTAGCATATTTATACGTATGTTTATGATGAATAAAGATAATAGTTAAAATCATGTATGGTTCGCTTCAGATTTATTTCGATATACTGTAGCGGATAATTGACTCCACAACTAGAGCAAACATGACTGTTATTCAGAGAGTAGCAGCTATTATAAACAAAACAAGCGGATTCATTAGTTGCAAGTGCAGGGAAAAGGGTTAGCTAAAGACATTGACTTCTTGAAAGACGTTAACCGGAACACATATCAACGTAAACATGTTTTCCTAAATTATGCAGTAATGTTTGGCAGATTCAATTGGAATACAATTTTAGCTAGAATATACCCATCTAATAATTAGGTTGAGCCACATATGTTCGTTTTAGATAATTGGACCTGAGCGAAGATCAAAATTAAAATTTAAACGTTTTATTATTGAATATGAATCAGAAGATTTAGTCACCATTAATTTATTCACTGATTACATGGAAATCCCATTAGGTGAATTGTTGATATCAGACAATACAACAGTACATTTTACTCAGTCAATCGATCGTATACGTATCATGGAAAAAGATAGACATTTATTACCATTTGATACACCTGTGCAAAACATGATGTATTTATAATTCACTACTGCCATCGGAATCAAAGAACAAGAATTATCGAAATCTGAGCGTAAATCAATACCAACATTTCCTCCCTTTTTAATCAAATGATTTAACCGTTTCATGCAATATCTTATTCATTGACAACATGACAATCATTTAAGCTGCAAAGTTGGTAAAAGGCATCAAAACAAAAGACCCTGCGCATTGAATAGAACGTGAATGAAAATTTAATGCATACATTGTAGTAATAAAAACGTGTATTAGTTGTTGCCAATAGAGCAACTCTAAAATGGCCAAATGATATGATGCCATAAAGTGATGCACTATCTACTGATTTGAGGACTTTTAGATTGATTTTGGATTGAAATCGGGAGAATATTTTAGTCAATAATAATAAAAGTGTGCGTTTTATTAATAGGTAAATAAGATAAAAAGTGGTTTTGTAGTCACCAAGGCAATGTATCTAGAACTAGCATATAGTTACATATTTTCTACACTTCAGAAATGTGTGTGAAGATGTATTTATACAGGGGTTTAGTAATCATACATGCGTTTTTGTATGAAACTTTGCTTGTTATTGTGAGCGCACAATGTGGAGTACAAAAAGATTTTCGTCGAACGGATCAATTAGTTCTTTCAGAACAAAACAAATTGGATGCGTTTTTCAACCAACAGAAGTGCAAAGTATACTTTGAAATAACAAGGTAATGCCAATTACTGCTAATATGCTTTACATACTTGTTTATTAAAATTCATATTTATTTGTCTTTAAATATCCTTTGCCTCATTATACGATTTTGAAACATTCAATTAATTGCCAATTTATAAATTAATACATTTTTTTTGTATTTTATTTTGCATATGGTGTCGTCGGTTAGTATCTAACATAAATATTATTTTTTTACTTTCATAATTATTTGGCAAAGAAAACTGTGCAATTACAAATATGATATAACATTTTACAGTGCAAAGAAATATCGGAGATATTACAATTGCTTTGCAATTGTCCGATGGTGGTCTCTTTTAAAAGTCGTTCTCCTTCTTTTACAGTCTGATTGGTTGCCTTAGGCAATGTGATACCCTAACTTTATGTGTAGGCTTTGCTCAGCATAAGGTTCATTGCTACATATGCGACAATTCAACGACAGATGGCGACTTTGTTCCTGAGCATATTGTAGGAAATATCTTGGATATTAAATAATTTTATATAATTTGAAGTTAAGCTTGTTTGAAATTAAATGATTTAAAATGTCCCCATATATGTCAGTGTGCCTAATGTTCCAAATCTTGTTTTAAGGCATAATGTAAATGTACTTTTATACGATTTATAAGATCCTAGGTGGCACTGTTTGTCAGTTTTTGAATATCACGTGAACATTAAACTAAGGTCAGTCGCCA
>LQRL01031536.1:0-27524 GCA_001703475.1 Hydroides elegans
TTTTAACAGCGAAGTTCAATAAGTTTTAGTTGCGACAGCAAGGTTTTGGAAACACCAACATATATATGCAGATATTTTCTTTTACTATTTCAAAAATTAGGAAAATTTATCGTTGGGAACATGTTCAATTTGTTGCTTAAAAAATGCGTTTTTAACAAATGTCCATAGCTTTTAACATGGGGTTAAATGGGGACCGAGTAGCATAATCAGCTTAAGGGCTGCATCATGACAGCGGGGTTGAGATTGCTCAACTAAACTAAAGTGGACGATTTAGGCATAAATAAACAGCCGTGACTAAACTCAAAACAAAATATGACATCAATCGCTTTAAAGAAATTCTACAAAAACAAGGTGAAAATCGAAAACCTGAAGACATCCCTCCCACAACTCTAGACGGACTGATTGGCCATTTTCTTATGGATCTAAAGAAGAGAGACGGTACGCCCTACGAACCTGGATCCATAACCGGGTTTCACGGGTAGCTAATATTTATATTACTGACACTATTAAATATTAATTGTAACATATCGATTAAAAAAATAATAATATTTTATTTTCGACACTAACCGCTAAATAATCAATCGATTAATATTTTTCTTATTGCATAAATATATCATTAGGTGACCATTCTTTACATTATTCGTTTTCTAATTCTTGTCAGAAGCATTGATTGACATTTGAGAGACAATGGATATAAGGAAAGTCTTATCCCCTCACCTGAATTTGCGGTCAGCAGACAGGTTTTGAGTGCAAAAAGGAAGGAACTCAAAGCTTAGGAAAGAGGTGTCGCCCAAATAGAGCCAGACCTTTAAATTCTCAAGAAGAAAATCGCTTATGGGAATCTGGAGCCCTCGCTGATGACTCACCGGATAAACTGCAGAGGACGCTTTGGTACCTTTTGAGTAAATGCATGTGTAAGTATCTAAAAATATTGAATTTTCATTGAAATAAAATGATTTTTTTACCTTTGTCATACTGGTAAATTTTACTTATATTTACATTAATTTTGTTATTGTTCCTGTAGATAAGTGAGATAGTTTTATCAATTCTATTAAATATAATACTTTCCATGGTGGTTTAAATTGATGTGCATTTATTCAAAATATTTCTTATGATTTTTTAAGGTCATCGCGGACGCCAAGAAGCGAGGCAAATGAGATGGGGCGATATTTTAATAGAATAAGATAACCAGGGGAATTATCTAGGATTTCGAGAACGCCTAACAAAAACCCGGACCGGAGAAACATCGGACACTCGAGATTTTATTCCCAAAGCTTATGAAAACATAGAAAATCCTGCCCGATGTCCAGTACGACTCTACAAGTTATTCAAAGGAAAGCGACCAGCTGCTATGTTGACCGATGAAGCACCGTTCTACCTCGCCATAAATAACATGGCAACAAACTTTGATAAGCACGCATGGTATAAAGTGGCCCCCATAGGGAAGAACAGTATTGGGTCCTTTTTGCGTCATATCACCATCGAAGGAGAGCTAAAAGGACGATTCACTAACCATACGGCTCGCAAAACCGGGATCACCAATTTGTTACATACAGGTGTTGCTCCGAGCTTGATAACTCAGTTTTCCGGCCATAAGAACGTTGATAGTCTCAAAAACTATTCGTCTGCGAGCACTAAACAAAAAAAGAAAATGGCTAATATCGTAGCTAACCCAGGACGAATAATAACTCCTATAGCCCAAAACGAAACATACCAAATTCAGTGCGAAAATGTCCCTCGTCCAATCAGCGGTGATATTCCAAAAGAAAACGCTAGTGTTATGAACAAGAGTAATGCATCCATGATATCAGTTCTTTTTTTCTGGGGCAAACATGTCTTGGTGCACATTCAACATCAACATCTTCATCAAAAACAATTAGCCCTTTCCCTTATCATTGCTCATTGTTCGGCATTTTTGACTATATGTGTGTCAATGATACGTAAACAATCAATCACATATCTTTTGTATGCATGGCCCTCGTAGGTTTTAAAGAAGATAAGTAGCTAAGTACCTGTTTGTTCTAATAAAGTGTTGTTTGTATAAACCATGCTTCCTTTTATCAAAGTGCACGGTCAATACAATAGAAATATGAATTTCTAACAATGCAGCCTTCAAAAAGCCTTTTTAAAACAATCCTGTTCATCTCAATTTCCGTTTGCATTTTCACATGTTGAATGATTATTTTTTAATCACGGTAAACATTGTTCATCAATTAGGAAGTTTTGAATATCTATTTATAAGACATTATTCTTAATAGTATCGCATTATTTTATTCTTTATTTCATTTCAATGTCTTTATTTTTGCAAAATTTATAAGGGATTTCCCAAAGTCTCATATTTTGGAAGAAGTCCCGTGTTTTGTTTATGATATTATTACGCAATTTCCGGAATCCCAAAAAACTGGTATTCGCGCAGCTAACTAAATTCTAAATATTCATACACAGCCGGTCCATATCATGAACGATATGGACCTCGTGATATGGCCCTCCGAAACCCATTATTTTCCACAAATCATGTAATGAAAATGAATATTGTATTCAATGCAGCAGCTTAATACACATGCCATCTGAAAAAAAACCACGTCATTTATCATACTGGTCTATTCAACCATATTCTAAGTTCATACTGATTACAAAAATGTGTTTAAATTTGGAATGAACTATTATTACTGTTAGGAAAAAACAAGTCGATGAGTGAAAGATGTGAGCGTAATAAATATAGACACGCAATGTGAAAGCGCTATACGCACCATTTTATTTGCAACTTATGTCTGCTTGAAATAAAAAGAAAAAAACGAATGCCTCCGTTGTTATTTCTTGTTTCTTTTCCTTTAACTGCATGATATGCAGTTTATCTAAAATAAAATGCTTGGTAAAAATATTTGAAAAAAAAAACGTTTCAACATAGCGTTGATAGATGAACTGCATTTTCTAAACTCATTCTTAAGTATTTGTTAATGCAACTAAAATTAAATATTAATATCAAAAATACATATAAAATACGATTTTAGGCAAACACATGCATGGAGCTCCTGGCTAATAAAATTTTTATATGCAACGATTTGTTTTTTTTTTAAGTAAACTATTCAATAGCATATCTGGCGTTCTAGCCCCGGAAATATATGAATGGGCATAAATAACATATATTTCATAGATATAATATATACAGGTTTATTGCAGAAATAAAATTTTGCATTCAACCGATGCACTGCTTAAATACAACAAAAAAACTGTTGTTTCTTCGAAACACTTATTTTGTTTTGAAACGCCTACATTGTTTCTATATTAATAGTTTGGGAAATTTTCTACGTCAGCTTGCTTCTATTTATAACAAGGTTATATTCACTAACATTTGAGATTTTCAGATAATGCAGGCGACAATAGGTGTTGATTCATATATGTATATGTTGTAGTCAATCTGTGAAAACCGCGTATGTTGACATTCGCTGATTTTTTCAGTCCATTTCAACATTAGCTGGTTCACTCAGCGAATGTCAACAATGCCTAAAATTTCCAGGCATTGACTACCACATATACATGCATGTTTAAATCCTCATTTGACATTTCAGTTTTTCTTTAAAGCTATTAATTTAAAGAGTAATTACATTTCGTATATTTTATTTTTGTATTTTGTATAACAACATAATATATTGTTGACGATCGAAAAGAGGCAAAGACCAGATAATAAAAAAAGTATAAAACACTTTCTTGCTTTAGATAGCCAACATATTTTCTATCTAAATATCACGGGAAATTTTCTGTATCAGCTTGCTGCTATTTATAACATGGTTATTTTAATTAAACGGATATGTTTAAAGGAAAATGCAGACGGTGAGAGGAGTCAATTCAAGTACATGTGCATGTATTGTTTAAGAAATAATTTTATTTAGGTATTTACATATTATACATATAGTTTTCACCGTGAAAATCATAAAATAATAATAATAAGCATTCATAATTATTATTATAACAAAGAGAGGCATATACATTAAATGAATGTTCTGTTTAATTAAACGTAAACAGATAGTGATCGACATCGCGATAGATATTCATATGAAAGTAGCTTATATTCAAACCAAATATATGTAGACTAAATATTTTCATGAGAAATGGATGAAGTAAAAATATGGATAAATACTAATAGCCATGAGTGTTATTATAATGTAAATACATTTTTGAAGTTCAAAAACAGTCGTGAAAAGCAATGGCATCATCGACTCAACGCATTCACGGCTGCTCTTGAGAGGAGAGTGAGCTTAGACAAAAGTAATCCAAAAATAAAACCAATCTATGATGGAATGAATTGGATTGCTGATTAAATAGCTAATCAACTTAAGATACAATGCCCACACATTTACAGTGATTTAGAGGTGATTCCAACTGGAAGTCAAACATCAGGAGTCAAAGTAGGTTTACCACATGAGGCCGACTATTTGTTTAAGCTCCCCTCTCATATTAAAGAAACGTATAACAGAAACACTAAAATGGATGTGAATGAACTCTTATGTGACGACATTGTTAGTGTTATTGATGATGACATCATGTCTAATCAATATCATCTGAAGATACTCGGAATTCATCAGCATAGATTTATACCTGGCGTATGCATTGTTATGTCCTATGGCGAAGGCGAGGAATCGAGAGTGGGTGTCACTATGGATATTGTGCTTGTCACTCCATACCATCCAGACAGGGAACACAATCTACCTTTTAATACGATCACCAGTAAATCACTGCGATATATCAAGGATAAAGACATTGTGGATCATCTTAAAAATGGCGTTTATTCACTATTAAGCAAACCATGGGAGATGGATACTGGTATACTAGAAAACGCCATTCTGAGTAAACTGGATGATGAAACCAAGCAGGGATACAGAGTGGCCAAATATTTGCTGCAGTTGGTACATGAAAACGAGCGTCACGACCATACATCACCTCATGTGCTGCTGGACGACACCCTCGATGTTTCATTGCATGGTTTTAAACCATGCATAAAATCGTATCATTTGCGCTGCATGTTTCTGCACCTTCTCATTCACGTTTACAACACATCGTATGCTGATCAGTTGAAGGGAGGCACACTCGCTTTGTGTCTGCTTGATATGTTACGAACAATGAGAAAGTATACTCTAATTCAATCTCCATTTAAATTCTCATTGGTATCGGGCCCATTAAATCCCACCACGGCTAACACAGGCACCGCATGTTTAATTAATATTCTTATGAAAAGCAACATTGAAGATATCGACAACTTTGCACTGCTGAACACCGATGGTGTTCCAGGTCCAAGACACAATGCACGTGAAATCGGCAATGCTGTGAAATGTCTCATTCCAGACGATCAAATTCGCATTAAAGTGAATGATGACAATTTATTTCATTTAAAGAAAGGCAAAAAGACTGGATCTAGAGCAAAGCATATAAAATGATGAATCTATTCATGTATATATTATGTTAAAGTGCTCAATAGCAACTTGAGTATAGAGCGAACAGAATGATTATATAATGGATAATCGAAAACATATGCCGTGCACTAAATGGTTTTAATGAACATTTTAACTATCGGTTGAATTTAAAAATGTAGAAGACATTTTGTGGAATTGATTGATTGATTTTTTTTTTAATTAGTATGATTTTTTATCACATTATTTGAATAGAATAAGAATAAAAAAAATGTCACATTTTCGGTTTCTGACGTATAGGTTGCAAAGGATTTCATAATGCAGGAAACATTTGATATATACGCAAACTAGCTAAGGGGAGACTATTTGATGCATTTTTCAGTCTACTCATTGTCAAGTGGACATAAATGAAATAATACATTCCATATTAAGTGTGATGTAACAACTTTACTACCAGACGTGTAATAAAACACGGCCTGCGTTCATACTTAAATTTATATTTATTGAAATAGAAAAACATACTAATCAGTTCATGATGCATATATTCAATAACAAATAACCTTTTTTATATTTATTGAATCATTGAATTGCGGTGATCTGTTTAATAAATATTAAGTAATATTGAAACGACGAGTAGTTATTTTGATTGATTGTAAGCTTTTTTCTTTAATATATTCGACACGATATGAAACGCGTTTCATTCTTTTATAAAATATGCGAACGTATTCTATGAAAATAACTGACAATTCGGTACTATCAATTTAATATTTCTAACTATTTAAATATTAGACGCTTGTAGGTTTAAACAAGATTGCCAATGACAGTGACCCAGCTTTAGTTAATAGGCATGGCTGTAGCTCATTAGATACAAGCAAACGCTTTTTGGAAATCGGTGAACGAAATAAACAGGCACATTTTAACGCATATGCCCGTGTAAAAGTCAAATGTTACCCATGTGTTTTAACATATGCATATCGATAACGAATATCAACACATTTTCTATTCAAAATTAAAATGAAAAGGCTGGAAAAGTTCGGATTCAACCCCCTGCCTAGACCTTTATTGGAATATCAAGTCAAAAACTTTAAGATAAGATATGGTTATCTACTATATAAGCACTGTAAATAAGGATATTATTCCTAGCATTTTCTAAAGAAAATATATTTTAGATTTGAATCCAGGATCGAAAAACCGACCATTGGATCACAAAGCTGATGCACAACAGACTGAGCCTTTTGGTCAAGTGTGTAACAGTTGTGATCCAAACAAGTTCGACAGACAAAACACTCAATAACTTGAAGGCATTCTAAAATTATATAAATGCGCGTGTCCACCATTGGATCAAAGGTGAGTGAAATACCCAAAACACAAGCCCCTGCATGACCAGCCTGCTTACGACAGGTTTAGTCGTGAATATACAACAATATAATGCTCACTTCTCGACCTGTCTTAGCAATAGCAGTCGGTATATGATCATTTGGAATAGGCTAAATAGGCATGTTTACTATATGATATACCATTTTTTTGCAAGAATGGCGAAGTCCAATGTGGCGACCACGGTGAATCGATTGCCTTAAACGCAGAAGCCGGAAAGAGGATACCATAAAGTCGCTTTGGGTGGTGTTTAAAAGCTTAACCACTAACACTATCGGAGAATATAGTTATTAAATCCAAGAGTTTGTTTAGCATATATAAGATAAAGTTGTCCACCATGTCGACCCATGTTGATTAATCACCCTATAAAGCATAAACTGGAATGAGTATACCATAACGAATCTTCGTTTAAGTTTGAAAGCGCTACTGCCAAAACTGTTGAAGAAGATAGCATTTGGTTGTTTTAGCACATGAGTTTTTCTTTATAAGAAGACCAAATTAACGGAAGTGGCAAATTCCATCACTGCGACCCACATAGATCAATCTTACTATAAAGCACCAACTGCCATGCGGATACTATAAGCTTTAGTTAAAGTTTAAAGGTTCTACTGTCAAAACTGGATGATAAGATAGCGTATGAGAAGTTGTTCTCTATATAGAAGACAGAATAGGCGGAAATGGCTAAATAAATCATGTCGACCAGAAATATTCGATTGCCATGAACAAAAACAAAATCTATGATGGGGACATTATGAAGAAGCTTATGATTAAACTTGAAAGCTCTACGATCAAAACTGTGAGATGAAATAGACTTTGAAGCGAAGCGTTTTTATCTATGTAGACAACTAATTTAGCGGAATAAAAAAGTCCACCATTGAGACCGCAATGGTTCGATAGTTATTGAAAGCAAAATCAATGTTGGAAACATAAAAAAGGTTATGTCAAACTTTACCTTTACGACTTAAGACTGTGAAATAAGATAACATATAAAGAAAAGAGTTTTTTCTAATAAAGAAGACAAAATTGGCGGAAATAGCTTAATCAGCCACGGAGACCATAACTTTTTAATCGTCATCAAAAGCACAAACTATGTTAGAGACATCATGAAAAAGCTTATGTTAAATTATAAAAGCTTTAGTTCTAAAATTGTAAGAGCAGACAGAGTTTGAAACAAAGAGTTTTTCTCTTTATAAAATCCCGAATTCGCAGAAGTCCACCATAGCAACCAAAGTAAGTCAATCGTTCTTTAGCAGTAGCCGGAATGAGTATACCATAATAAAGCATTGGTTTTAGTTCGATGGCTCTTCTTCCAAAACTGTGGGATGAGATAGATTTTTAAAAAAATAGTTGACTATACAACTTACTAACTAATTCACCAACTGAAGCGCAATACTCAACGGTGCATTTCTTTTTTTTATGAGACATATATCTCCGTTATCTCAGTTTTTGGCTCTGTTATTCAACACATTTGATTAAAAGTTACCTGGAATATTTCCCCGTCAGCTTGTTTTTATGTATAACAGTTCAGTAAGAGAGACATATATTTGTAATGCAGACGGCAAAAGAAGTTGGTACAAAAATCGGTGCATACATGCTTTAAAACATGTTTGATATCGTAATATAAGTGTGTGTAGTTAACAATTATATTTAACGGAAAAAACTGTATTATATCAAGAAATATAGATCATATACAAATGAAACAGTTTTACCGTTAGCATATTTGAAAGTAGTGGTTTATTGTTCCTATTATTACAACAGCAGGCTATATTTTATATAATGAATAACGCCATGGATAAAAGTTGCATTATTAACTTGACACAGTAAAACAAAATATGAAAAGTGACTGAGTTTATGCTCATTTTGGATAATTGTAAATAGAGATATTGTAAATAGAGATATGATGTATCTTATCATATCAATCTTACTGTTACCATACGTTGGAAAAAGATTTTGTTGAACTACAAAATAACATTCTTATAACTCAATAATAAAAAAAATATGAGAAATATTCGCAAAAAACGTTTATGAGTAACTAACTGTACAATGAACATGTTCACTGTCCATTGTCATTTATATTTCCACACAGCCATTTTGTAGTGACACTAACTGCTCGTAGGTCCATGAGTCACTTTGTAACCGGTTACGTTTGTAGTGACGAATAAAAAGGGCTCCTAGCAAGATTGTATTAAGTCGAACGAAAAGGAAAAAAAAACATTGAATGGTTTTCGAATTGTTTTTAGACAAAAGTTTGCAAGTGACCAAACGAAGCAATAATTACCCCCGATTGCACAAAACCTCATCGCAAGGCTCATACTTACCTCACATTTACTCATGAGCTAATCGTGAGGTTATGATGATGTGTATCCTAATTGGGTATGATTACATTTCTTTCCTACAATTATTCAAGTGTATAACATGGATTTTGTCAAATGTGACATTTGACAAAACTCGTTAAACTGAACAAGATTAAACTTAATTATTGCCTTAAACGAATAAATTGCAAGGTCCAAGTCTCTATATTGTCTTTATAAATGGTATCGGATAAACCGAAAATCGGTTAAACCGAACAGTTTTGGTCGGTCCCGGTTTAACGAGGTTCTACTGTATTTAAAATTGGAGTGATTTTTATTCGAGATTGTAGGGGCGTGGCTTGTTTATAAAGTTAACACAGTCATGGGTGCAAAACGACCAGATAACTAATCGATTTAGTTTATAAAATCTAAAGCTGATTCGATAATTTTATTGAATGAAAGTTATGCTTCAAAGATATAGATTTTGATACATTGAACATCAGTTAGTATAAATGTTGTTTTATGGAATCAGCTTTGAATTCGAAACAGGCTACCAAAATGTAGTGTCTTTGTATATTGAATAATTTGTATAATATTCATTTTGAAGTAATATATACGTTTGACAGACAGTAAAATTGTAAAAACGACTTTCACACTTTTATAGAACCTTCACACAATATGAATGAATGCTTATGGTTCAAAATACTTAGATTGTGAACAAAATATAAAAAAACAAGTAGATAAATTGGAATAAATCTAACATTAGTCTTATTGTTAAGACTGTATTAATGTCTTTGTGAATAGTCTTTGTTTTCACTTGGTGGTTTAAGGATTACATGTTTACTAAAAATCTGTAAAATATGGATCTCTATCTTCAATCGTAAATGTTGACAAATTTTCGTTCTTGTAAACTTATCTTATTTTGTATATAATATAAGACTATTTATCGATATTTCATTTTCATAATGTCTCGAATCTTTGAAATATAGGTGATTTTTTATCAAATATCAAAAAAAATGACATTTGTGGAATTCGTTTTTGCGAATATAAAAAAATGTATCAATTCAGAATTTGCATGTAATGTGTATATGAATTTAGAGGGATTTCGGTAAACCTAAGTGATTTTGTCATTTATGACTGATAGAGTAGATGTAGTTTCCACTCTTTATTAGGAAAACTTAGATGTTTAGCTTTTTTTACTGCATTATTACAATATTTGCAAACAATAATTGAAGCTCTGTCCCTCTCAGATGGTATTTGTATTTATTATTTTAGAAAACCATTATGATTTTAATATTGTATTCATGTGAACATTTGTTTTATCGTCAAATTTAAATGCAAAATGCAACATTGACTTCCATCTATGAATAGGACTTTTGGAAATAAATCATAATAACTCATTCAGGATTTAAAGCCAGCCAAATTAATTCTCCGCTAAATAAACTGATATGTCAACACATTTGTTTCAATTTTCTTTAAAATGAATGGATCGGTCAATCCATCAACTCAATACGAATGCCATCTGACAAAAAATGTCACACCATTAGACCTATCGGAATGTCAAAAGTCTATACCATTAAATAAAATATATGGATGTTTAGAATCAACTAAAATGGCTCTTAGGTTTAACTGGTGGATGAATGAACGATATGAGCGTTATAACGATATACACAATGTAAAAGCGCTATACGCACCATTTTATTTGCAGCTTATGTCTGCTTGAAATAAAAAGAAAAACATGAATGAATTTGTTGTTATTCCTTGTTTCTTTTCCTTTTTCTGTTTAATATGCTGTTTTCCTAAATTAAAATGCTTGGCAAAAATATTTCTAGAAAAAATAACGTTTCAACATAGCGTTGATAGATGAACTGCATTTTCTAAACTCATTCTTGATTATTTGTTAATGTAATTAAAATTAAATATTTTTATTGAAAATACACATAAAATAGGATTTCAGGCGTACATATTCAAAGGCACATGGCTAATGAAACTTTTTATACACAATGATTTGTTCTTTTAAAATAAAATATTCAATAGCATATTTGGCGTTCTAGCCTAGGAAACACAAGGAGGAGTATAAATTACAAATATTTCATATATATAATATATACAGGTTTATAGAAATAGGTTTACAGAAATAAATTTGTGCCTTCAGCCAATGCACTGCTCTCAAATAACAAAAACACTTCTGTTTGTTCGAAACACTTATCTTGTTTTGAAACGCCTGCATAATTTCTTTATAAATAATTTGGGAAATTTTCTCCGTCAGCTGGCTTCTATTTATATAAAGGTTATATTCAGTAACATTTGAGATTTTCCGTTAATGCAGGCGATCAAGGGAGTTGATTCATATATGTATACATGCATGTTTAAATCGTCGTTTGACATTACAGTTTTACTTCTAAGCTATTGATTTAGATAATGATTATATTTTGTATTTTTATAAATAAAATATATGAATGTTTATAATCGACTAAAATGGCTCTTAAGTTTAACTGGTGGATGAATGAAAAATATGAGCGTTTTAACTATATCCACGCAATGTGAAAGCGCTATACGCACCATTTTATTTGCAGCTTGTGTCTGCTTGAAATAAAAAGAAGAAAAAAACGAATGCCTCTGTTTTCATTTCTTGTTTTTTTTCTTTTGCTGTATGATCCAGTTTAAAGACATCAGTCTGCTGTATGAACTATTTTTAAACTTGTACAAAAATGAACAAAAAACTCTTATTTCGAGCGTTTATAGATTAACTGTATTCTGTTTGAATGATTTTCATCATTTCTTAATGTAATGAAAAAACTTATTTCGATTTAATATGTAAAAACCGATACACATAAAAAACGAATCACTATTTAAGGCTTACATCTATTTTAGGACTTCTGACTAATCACAAATATTATATACATTTATTTGTCCTAAAGAAATTGAAAACACATTCAATCGCATATCAGGCGTACTAACACAGGAAACACATTACAAAAATATAATTTCCAAATATAATATACACGGCTTCATTGCAAATTGTTTCGTTTTGTAAAGTGTTGCCAACTCTCGCGATGAAAACACGCGAACAATTCGTTGAAAACAAGCAAAAACTTCGAAAAACAAGCGAAAAATAACAATCTTAAAAAAATATCACTTTTTCATCGTCAAAATCATTAATAAGTACAAAAATTTATAAAGAAAATAAAGCAATAAAATAAAGTTCCAAAAACAAGCGAAAAACAAGCAACCCGCGAAAATACCGAAAAAAACCCTGACAACAAGCGATTTTCGCTTGTTCCCGCGACATTGGCAACACTGGTTTTGAATCGCTTGCAAAGACTCTATATAAATATCTTGGGAAATTTTCTCCGTCTGCTTGCTTCTATTTATAACATGGTTGTATTGCTTTAATCACCGTTTGAAATTTCAGTTTAACATGCAGGTTATTAATAAAACATACATTATATTTTGAACATTGAAATTATAAATGCAACTATCTTCATGAAGAATACGATACATAATAAACTATCAGCACCGCATAAAACATATGTTATGTTGTTTTGGATAACCCACAGGTTTCTTATTCAAACAACTTGGGAAATTTTCTCTGTCAGCTTGCTTCTATTTATATCATGGTTATATTCTGTAAAAAAATATGCTTCGAGAAAAACGCCAACTGCAAGAGAAGTTTAAATAAATGTGCATGTATTGATCTAATCAATAACTATATTTAAGTCGTCACATTTTATAGTAATAACAACGCTGTGAGAATCATATGAAGATAGTAGGAATACATACTCATTAAGATAATAAAGAGTGGTATATACATCAAGTGATTGTAATAATCAAGTGACAGGAATAAAAAAAGTGATCGACTATGTGCAACATATTCATATCAAAGGATATTTATATCAAAGCAGAATAACATTCAAATTTATTGTATATGATATGGCAGAATTAAAAATATGGAAAGACTTTAAAAACGGTGATGAGTGTCATTATAATGTAGATAAATTTTTACAATTTATAAACAGTCGTGAAAAGCGATGGCACCATCGACTCAACACATTCACGTCTGCTTTGGAGAAAAAAGTGAGCATAGACAAAAGTGATCCAAAAATACAACTAATTTATGATGGAATGAATTGCATTGTAAAGCAGATAGCAAATGGCCTTAAAGTAAAATTACCAGAGATATACAGTGAATTAGAGGTGGTTCCGACTGGAAGCCTAACATCAGGAGTCAAAGTTGGTTTACCCCACGAAGCCGATTTTATGTTTAAACTTCAAAACAACATTGATATAAAGGCATACAAAAGAGGGTCTAAAACTAGTTTGAGTAAAGTATTATATGATGACATTGCTAGTGTCATTGATAATGACATCATGTCAAATGAATCTTGTCTGCGAATACACGGAATACACCGGCATACTTCTTTGACAGGCATATGCCTTGTAATGTCCTATGGCGAAGGCGATGAATCGAGAGAAGGTGTCACTATGGATATTGTTCTTGCCACATCTTACCAACCAGACAGGGAAGATGGTCTACCTTTGAAAAAAATATCCAGTAAATCACTGCAATATATCAAGGATAACGATATTTTGGACTATCTTACAACCGATGTTTATTCACTTTTTGGCCAAAATATCACGGATACAGGTATACTAGAAAATGTTATTGTAAGTAAACTAGACGTTGAAACAAGGCAAGGATACAGAGTCGCCAAATACTTGCTGCAGTTGGTACATAATAATGAGCACCAAGACTATACATCACCCAGTACATTGATGTACGACCCCATCGATAAATCATTGTTTGGCTTTGAACCGTGCATAAAATCGTACGAATTGCGCTGCATGTTTTTGCATCTTCTCATCAACACCAACGACACAGAGTATGCAGAACAGTTAAAAGGTGGCACACTCGCTTTGTGTCTGCTTGATATGTTTCGTACCACGACGTGGACAACTCAAGTTCCAATGCCATTGACATCATCATTTGAATTGAACCCATTAACTTCCATCAAGACCCACACATCAGTCAAAAGTTTAATCAATGTGCTTATGAAAAGCAACATCGAAGACATCGACAACTTTGCACTCCTGAACACCGATTGCATTAAAGGACACAATACTCCTAAGAATGGCGAGGCTGTACAATTTCTAATCCCGGATGATCATATACACATTGAATTGAAAAATGGAGAATATGTTTCATTGAAAGATTGGCAAAAAAAACAGTGGAATTAGAGCAAATACATCCAAAATCATGAATCCATTCATGTATATATTATATTATAGTGCTCAATAACAACTTCAAAATAGAACGAACCACATATTAATAGATTGAGGAATCGATAACAAATTTCACACACCAAAAGGTTCGATAAACATGATGGCTAAAACTAGTATGATTTACAAACTAGATATTAAATATTAAATGGAATCGATTTCATATGACGTACACCAACATGTTTTATAAGTATGATGGCTAAAACTTGTAAGATTTACAAACTGTATATTAAATATATAATTTAATTTGATATGTTCACATAATTTGAATAAAATAAGGAATCAAAATCCCCTCCATTTTGAAATCGGGATTTTATATCAAAATTTCATATTGTTGGGCGGCCATTATGCAGCACCCTTTCAATAGATGCGGATACTCGAATAGGGATGACTATTTAATAAAAATATGTTCATTTGTAAGGCGGGCTAAACAGAAACTCAGTTTTATCGGTGGAAAACGTTACGCACTACTGCAAGATGTGTACTCATTACTTCATGATTCATTGAATTGCGGTATTCTATTGAATGTATATCAAATACTATTAAAATGACAACGATTTATTATGAGTGAGTGTCAGAGTCTTTCTATATATTCCACACGGTCCGACTGAAAAGTATTTTCAAAAATTTGTATGTAAGATATTAAATGTTCGGTGATTACAGTTGATAATTGTGTACTATTGATTTGAACATAACATTTTATATTAAATGCTGATAGGCCTATATAAAAACTATAACCTCTGGAGAGCAATTATCCGGTTAAACTGCTAACTTATAAGGTTCAATAGAAGGGCATAAGAAAATAAGTCGAACTCATTGTGTTTTTTTATTTAAATCCAACTTATCATCTACTATTGGTACAACAACGGGAAACGTATTTCATAAATATATATTATTGTTTTTTAATGTTATTGAGACAAATTAATGAAATCACTTCAAACACGCTTGAATTAAAAGGGGAAAATGTGAATAATATACTTATTTTGTAAGTTAATGCCTATATACTTTCTTTCGATCAAATGCCCTTAATATGTAACTATATTGTTGCTCAAACAGTTGGTTCTTTTCTTATTTCAGGTTCACCATTACATTTGGCAATACCCTAGTAATAGATAATTATGGCGCCTAATGATATTGAAAAAATAGCCAGCTATATACATAGAGATCATAAAGTTATCTGTTCGAACCTAATCACCTTTATTAATGAAATCCAACAACACTTGCCATGTTTTGGTCCTAGAGGGGAGGGGGGGGTAAGTTGTTTTGCATGAACCATATTTTTGTTTTGTCACCGAAGTTCATCCGTCAACCACGTAAGGGTCAAGTGTTTTCATACCGAACCCCGAAAGGGGGGCCGGTCCATTCGATGCTATTGGGATCAGGATGGATGTTTATATTTATGTTATTGTTGTGATTGCTTGACACCCCTGTCCGTGTAATTATACTTGTTCAAACTGGCTTGTCATCAGATTTTAAGGAACAGCTAGACAGGTCAAGTCGAGATACTAATACTAATGACATGAGTAGGCAGACGCGCAACAACGGCGAACTGTGGGGTTTCCTAAACAGCAATAACGCAGCGGTTAGAGCAAACAATGAAGCATAAGGATGTATGAAGGATTGATGTTGCTGCATGCAGGATTTAAAATAAAACCTAAAACACCAGAAATGTACGTAATTTAAATAGTTTATTCCACAATTTCATGAAAGGATCTAGCACACCATTTTTTAAAGTCTGCCAAAGATGTATTTTCCACCAAACATGATACATTTAGCTGGAATCATTAAGAAACTAAGCATAGTTTTTATTCAAACCACAATTATACACATTCCATATTCCATACTACTTTTTTTGTAATTTTTAATTTATAAGATTTAAGTTGAGAATCCCCTTTATATTGAAACATAGAAAAAGTGTGCATGGTTGATATCTTATTGTAGATGTAAATAATGCTAGATATTGCAATATCAATATTTGTATTTTCCTTTATCTATAATATTTATACCAAATAGGTTAACATTATTAAATATAGTTTAACATTTAAATCTTCATTTTCATTCGTATCTTTACTTGATTGTCTCAGCACTATGGTTTCCACCTGTTATTTAAGACGTTGTCACTTGCTTCATGTGTGACGTAACTATTATTTTGCGCAATGTAAAATAACATCAATTGTTATTGCCAATTAAATTCTATTTGATTTCTTTAAAATACATTTTCATCACTTTTAATAATTTTTTCTCAGTTTTTGCTTCGTTGTTGGTGGTTTGATGACTATAACTAATGAGTTGAAAGAGGTTATATACTCACATGACAGCTATTAAGATTTCGATGCGGTGCTTATCTTTTATCGCCCATTTCAAATGAATAAAAATTGTAAAAATTATATTTATGCATGCTAATTAATGATTGCTGTACGGCTTAAGAAATTTGGTGAAACAACGCATTATGATAAAAAATATAAAATCATGTTTTTAATATCTTCACATCTTGCATATATTTGATAAATACATGAGCGTGAAATTAAATGCAAAAACAACTACATAATCACCACGTGGTAATTATCCACGCTCAATCGGAAGTAAATTTAAGCAGTAATAGGATTGGGCATGTGAGTTGTATTAAGGCACGGGACCTATGGCCCCGGGCCGATTAAACCTTAGGGTTAATTGGAAAAATATTCAAAATATGCTTGCAAACCAATAAGATTTTTGTTTTGTATAGATGACCAATTGATGAATGAATATTATTCGTGTTTACTGAAAAAAGTAAATAAATAGATTCACTATGAGATAGCAATACACATGAAAATGACACATAAATACTATTTTAGGCGTAGACATGAGTAAAAATTCGTGAAGCTTGTTTTGATTATTTGATTCTTAAATCTTATTTGGCATGTTATGTATTCACACCATCTAAGGCGTACACATTTGTAGGGCATGACATTTTTACATTCGTTGAGTTTGCCCTATAAGCTAAAAATAAACATCTTGAAATGACGTACTCACTCAGGAAATGCATTAATGCGCATACATTACAGAAAATATCATAGATATACTATTCACAGGTTCATTGCAAATATGAATTCATACATTCATTAAATACACCGTTTAAGCACTGAATTGAACCCGTCTTTATATACAGCACGTCAGATCGTTCATCTTACAAAATTGTAAACATGGAAGGCTATTAGAATTCTTTAGAATATGTTAAGTATTTTCAAAGACTAGATCATTGGAAATATTGCCATTAGCTATCTGTTCTTTGTAAAACAGAAATACAGTCAGTTTAATGGCGTTCTCAAAAAGAAGAAAAAAAGTGTTATTTATCCCAGATTTCATTCAGATAGCCATAAGTATTTGAATATATATACTAAATGAATTCCATGTGTAACAAAAATTATGTCTTGTTTCAAATATCCCCAACATATTTTATAAAAACATCTCGGGATTTTTTTCCGTCGGCTTGCTTCTATTTATAGCAAGGTTATATTCCGTACAATCAGGTTTCCTGATCGTGCTGACGACAAAGACAAATGATTAATACAAGTGTACATACATGCTTTAATCCTCGTTTGACATTTTAGTTTGACTTGTAAGCTAATGATTTAAAGAATAACTATATGTTTTAGATTCACATTATATATGTAACGATTTTTTTGACGACTAAGACATAGAGATAAACTATCAAAACCGTATAAAAACATATGTTATTTTGTTTTGAATAACCCATGAGGTTTCTATTAAAAGAACTTGGGAAAATTAATCTGTCTTCTTGTTTGTATTTATAACATGGTTATATTCTGTAAAAGGGTATGTTTCGAGAAAGCAGGCTGCGAGAGGAGTGTATTCAAGTACATGTGCATATATTGTTTAGATATAACTTTATTTATGTATTCACACTTTTATATAAGTGACGCTTTGAAAATAATCAAATACTATTTAGAATACATAATCATAAAATATCGAAACGTAATATATACATCTAGCGATTGTTCTATTAAATACAGGAAGACTTTTACACTTAAATAAATATTAATCGACCATGCGATATATATCAATATCAAAGGATATTCATATCGGAACAAAATTTCACATACAATGATTGAATGCGATATGGAAGAATTAAAAATATGGGAAGTCGGTAGAAGTCCTAGTGCTATTATAATGATACATTTTTGCAGTTCATAAACAGTCGTGAAAAACAATGGCACAATCGACTCAATGCATTCATGGCTGCTCTTGAGAAGAGAGTGAGCATAGACAAAAGTGATCAAAAGTGAAACCAATTTATGATGGAATGAATCACATTGTAAAGCAGATAGCAAATCGCCTTAGAACAAAATTACCACAGCTATATAGTGAATTAGAGGTAATTCCTACAGGAAGCCAAACATCGGGAGTCAAAGTGGGTTTACCACAAGAAGCTGATTTTCTCTTTAAACTTCAAAATACCATTGATTTTAGGGCATACAAAAGGGAATCTGAAGTTCATTTAAGTAAACTATTATGCGATGACATTGTCGCCGTCATTGATGATGACATCCGGTCAAACCAATATCGTCTGCGGATACACGGAATTCAACAGCATGAATACATACCAGGCGTATGCATTGTCATGTCCTATGGCGAAGGCGATGAATCGAGAGTGGGTGTCACTATGGATATTGTTCTTGTCACACTATACAATCCAGATGGGGAAGGAGATCTACCTATTACACTTATAAGCAGTAAATCACTGCAATACATCAAGGATAACGATATTTTGGATTATCTTGAAAATAGTGTTTATTCACTCTTTGGCGAAACGGAGATGGATACTGGTATTCTAGAAAATGTTATTTTGAGTAAACTGGACGATAAGACGAAGCAGGGATACAGAGTCTCCAAATATTTGCTGCAGTAGGTACATTATCGCAGTCGCCACGACTATACATTACCTGATGTGGTGCTGGACGACACCATCGATGTTTCATTGTATGGATATAAACCATGCATGAAATCGTACCATTTGCGATGTGTATTTTTGCATCTTCTCATTCACATTCATCGCACAGTGTATGCTGAGCAGCTGAGGGGAGGCATTCTCGCTTTGTGTTTGCTTGATATGTTACGAACGAGGGCAGGACATACTAGTATTACGGTTCCATTGACATCATTATTTATATGGAACCCATTCGCACGAAATGAAGACGACACAGCCAATCCCAGTTTAATTAACGTGCTCATGACAAGCGACATCGACACCATCGGCAAATTTGCACTGCTAAACACCGATGGCATCCCAGGATACAATGCACAAGAAAATGGCGTGGCGGTGAATTGTCTCATCCCGCACGACCATATTCGCATTAAACTGAATAGGTGGTATTGTTTGGGCGATGACTGTGTTTAATATACGAAAGGGTGAGCATCGAAAAAAGTGATCAAAAATAAAACCTATCTACGATGGAATGAGCCACATTGCAGAGCAGATAGCAAACGGACTTAGAATTAAAGTGCCACATGCATACAGTGAATTAGAAGTGATTCAAACTCGAAGTCACGAATCAGGAGTCAAAGTAGGTTTACCCAATGAAGCCGATTTTCTGTTTAAACTTTGCAATAACATCTATACAAACGCATAGAGAAGGGGGTATAATTTTGATTTAAATAAAATATTATGCGATGACATTGCTAGTGTCGTGGATGATGTCATCATGTCACAGGAATCTGGTCTGCGGATACACGGAATTCACTGACACGAACATATACCAGGTGTATGCATTGTTATGTCCTATGGCAAAGGCGAGGAATCGAGAATGGGTCTCACAATGGATGTTGTTCGTGTCAAATCATACCACCCCGACAAGGAAACAGATCTATCTATCAACCTGATAACCAGTAAATAGCCGCCAACCCCAGTTTAATTAACGTGGTCATGTCAAGCGACATAGAGGACATCGACATCTTTGCACTGCTAAACACCGATGGCATTCCAGGATAGAATGCACATAAAAATAACAAGGTTGTGTAATGTTTCATCCCTGACGATCATATTCGAATTCAACTATATGATTGACGATCTGTTTCACTAGAGGAATGGCAAAACAACTGAACTATTGAAGAAAGTTTTCATTGAGATGAATCAAATCATGCATATATTATGCTAAAGTGCTCATTTACAACTTAATTATTTAACTTACGTATAGAACTTAATTATAGAACTATAAAAGGATGTAAATAGAAAAAAAATCGATAACATATGTCATACACCAGAATGTTTTTTCAATGATTGCTAAAACTAGTGCTATTAACAAAATAAATATGCGATACCGCTTGGCGAATTTAATGAGTTGATTCAAATTTGATTTTATATGGAATATTTACAACAAAAAAATAATAAAAAAGAGGTACAAAAATTATTTTGCCTGCGTTATAAAATCGGGATGTTATGAAATGCCATATTGTAGGATGAAAATTATACAACATCTTTCACTAGATATGGAGCATAACATAGGGATGACTATTAAATTTCATCCAAAAATAATAAAAAAGAGGTACAAAAATTATTTTGCCTGCGTTATAAAATCGGGATGTTATGAAATGCCATATTGTAGGATGGAAATTATACAACATCTTTCACTAGATATGGAGCATAACATAGGGATGACTATTAAAGTTCATCCATTTTTCAGGCGTGCTAACCATTTTTTCAGTGGAAAACTTTCCACTTTACTTCAAGATGTGCAATAAAACACAACCTGGTTTACACTTATTTATTCAAATTATGACTGTTAATTGTTTTCATACTGAACCCCGAAAGATGGGGTCGGTATATGCGATGCTATAGGGGATGGTTTTAATGTGTATGCTATTGCTGTGATTGCTGGGCAACCCTGTCTGTGTATATATACTCATTTAAACTGGCTAGTCATTAGGTGTTATGGAACAAAAAGACAGATCAAGTCGAGATGATAATAGTTATGACATGAGTAGGCAAAAACGCAGAAAAGGAGTACTCTAAAGCATCAACAAAGGCATCAATAATACAGTGGTTAGAACAAACATTGATGCATAACTTGGGGATTTCCACAACCAACATCAGATAGTAAAGATTGAGAAATCGTGTTGATGCATGCGGGTTCTAAATTACAACCTTAAACATTAAACCCTTTTAGGGTTAACTAAGAAATGCAATGCATCTTCAAAATGTGCTTGTAAACCAATCAGATTTCTGCTCTGCTTAGATGACTCATTGGTGCATACATCTTATTCTTGTTTAGTTATGTAGTTAACCATTTGTTGCAGCCTATGTTACAGAACTCTCACAAACACTACTGAAAAATAAATATATTGATTAATTATGTGTAAACCAATACACATAAAATACGATTGATTTGTTAATTTAATTTGAAATGTTATATGTTCGCATTATCTAAGGCGTTCACATTTGTAGGGTATGAAATTTGTATATACACTTTGTCCTGTTAAGGCTAACAATGAAACCATTAAATGGCATATTTGACATACTCGCTAAGGAAATGCATTGATGGGTATACATTATATAGAATATCATAGATATTGACATTCACAGCTTTTCTTCAAGAATAGATTATGGAAATTTTTGTCATCTGTTATCTGCTATTTGTAAAATAAAAAAACAGTCATTTTTATGACGTTCTCAAGTATAAGAAGAAAGTGTTATTTATCGCATATTTTATTCAAATAGCATAGATATAAAACACATTCCCTCGTTTTGAATATCTCTGAAATTGTTCTCAGTCGGGATGCTTCTATTTATAGCAAGTTTATATTCCATACCCACTCGGCAAAGGTTGATCATATTCCCGTCCGTCTGACGTCTTTTACGCACGTCCTTTCTTGGTCCTACATTGAGCCCAGGTAAACGTTGGCCGGACGTATTTTTTAGACGTCGTTTCGCCATCAATATCTAACACCGATAGGAGGTTCAGTAAAATACGTCCGCTAAGACCTAACATGCGACGTCCTAAAGTGGTCCGCATTTCGACATGTATGAATTTTTTTTAGGGACGTCATTTTGTTCTGACGTTATCTAAATTACCCGCCCTTTTTTATTTAAACATCTTAAATAAATTTCTTATAAATATCATATATACATTGTTTCAACTGAACCATATTATTCCTATTCGACAGCGACAATTATTAAACTAAAAAAATGTCCAAAATCCAAATTTCGAGGGGTATTCGCAATGATATTTGACAGTAAGTTTAATTTGTAAGTTGGTCTTTTAATGTGGTCCTTGTAACGTCAAATCACGTCACGACCAGAATGTTATGCCCTTACAATGTCATATGACGTGAGGGTCACGTCATATTTACAACGTCACAAGGACAACTTTAATAACACGTCGCGCTAACCTTCGACGTTATACGGACATGTTAATTAGTCAAGTCATAAAAACGCGTCGCCAACCCTAAATTAAAGGCAATGATGGGACGTCTCATATTTTACATTATAGCGACGTCCTATTTGCGTCGCGGACTTCGGGACGTGTAACTACGTGATCAGGACGTTCTTAGAAAGCTGTTTGCCCAGTGGGTACCGTCTGAGGGTTCCCAATAATGCACACGTAAAAGGAACATGATTAATATAAGTATGCCTACATGATTTAAACCTAGTTTGGCATTCCAGTTTATTCTTGTAAACTATCGATTTACTGTATAGTTATATTTTGTACATTTACATCATATACGTAACGATCATTATAACGACAACAATATATAATAAAGAAATAAATAAATAAAGAAGAACACTTAAACGTGAATGTATAGTGATCAATGACGCGATATATTCACATCAAACGATATGTATACCAACACAAAAACCACATCTAATAATTAAATGCGATATGGAAAAATTAAAAAAAATGGCAAAGCTTAAAAGGTGACGAGTAGTGTTATTATATTTGTAGTTCATAAACAGTCGTGGAAAGCAATGGCACGATCGACTCAGCGTATTCACGGCTGCTGTAGAGAGGAGAGTGGCTATTGACAAGAATAAAACCCATCTATGAGGGAATGAATCACATTGAAGAGCAGAAAGCAATTTGACTTAAAACAACAATACCACAGATATACAGTGAATTAGAGGTGATTCCTACTGGAAGCCAAACATCTGGAGTCAAAGTGACTTTGCCCCATGAAGCCGATTTTATGTTTAAACTTCCAACTAGAATTGATACAAAGGTATACCGAAGAAAAACCGAAGCTTATTTGAGTTAACTATTATTTGATGCCATTGCTAGTGTCATTGATGATAGAATAGCATCAGATCAATGTAGTCTGCGGATACATGGAATACATCAGTATCAATATATGCCAGGCGTATGCATTATTTTGTATTTTGGCAAAGGCGAGGAATCAAGAGTTGATGTCACTATGGACATTGTACTAGCTACACCATACCATCCAGACAAGGCGGAAGATCTACCAATCAATATGATCACCAGTAAATCACTGCAATATATCAAGGATAACGATGTTTTAGAGTATCTTTGAAATAGTGTTTTTAGCAAAACGAAGATTGATACTAGTATAATAGAAAATGTTATTTTGGCTCAACTGGACTGTGAAACGAAGCAGGGATACAGAGTCGCCAAATATCTGATGCAGTTGGTACACGATTGCAGGAGCCCCGGCCATACATCACCCGGTTTTTTGCTGGATGACACCCTTAATTCAAGTGTCGAAAGTGTTGTCAATTCCAACGTTCGTCTATTGTAAATTCGTGATGTCTTTTTAAAATTTTACGTTATTTTGTATATGATAAAATATATTGATATTTCATTCTCATAATGTCTCGGAAATTTGTAACTAAGCTATTTTGTATCAGATAATCATAAATCAACATTTGTAAAATGTGTATTTTGCGTATAGAAATAGCGTATCGATTCAGAATTTACATGCAAATGCTTATATGAATTTTGAGAAAATTTGAAAACTTAGGTGAATTTGTTATTTAATTACTAATAGAGTAGATGTAATGTCCACTCTTTATTAGGAACATATATATGTTTTGCATTTTATTACTACATTACTACAATATTTCCAAATAATAGGTGAAGCTCTGTCCCTTTCATATGTCATTCGTATATCTAAGAAGTCGTCCCCTATGTTTAAAAAACCACCATAATTAAAAAAATATACACATGAACTTTTGTTTTATCGTCAAATTTGAATTCGATCTGTGAATATAATTTTTGGAAATAGGTCATAATGGGTAATTGAGAAAACCAGCCTAATAGATACATTTTTACCTTATTCTTTTCTTGCCATTGTTATCCTCTAAATAATTTGATTTGTCAGTATAGTGGTTTCTATTTTCTTTCGAACAAAATTATTTGTCGATGCATCAACTCAATACGAATACGCCAATTATCATATAGGTTAGTTCATCCTCAGTCCAAAACTCTACCATTAACTAAAAAGGTACGTGTTTATAATCGATTATAATGGCTCTAACGATGAATGAACTGAGATGTTGGCGTCATAATGGAAACACGCAATGTGAAAGCGCTATATGCACCATTTCAGTTGCAGCTTGTGTCTGCTTGAAAATAAAAAGAAGAAAAAAAAAAACGAATGCATCTATTGTTATTTCTTGTTCCATTGCCTTTTACTGTATGAAATGCAGTTTTGCTAAAATAAAATGCTTGATGTAAAATATTAAGAAAAAAACGTTTCAACATAGCCTTGATAGATGAACTGCATTTTCTTAACACATTCTTTATAATTTGCCCATGTAATTAAAATTAAATATTAATGTTAAAAGTACAAATAAAATACGATTTTAGGTCTACACATTCATGGGGCACCTGGCTAATGAAACTTTCTATACACAATGATTTGTTTTTAATACCAGAATCACTATTCTGGTAATTCATTGACCTTTTTGCAACTTTTTCAATCTTTGACGAAAAGAGATATGAAAAATGGCCAAGAACATTTTTAGATATAAAAAGCGTTCTATCCCCTTTTTTGTTTTCGCTATGAAATGCACTCATATAGGGGTTTCTTAATGTGAAGTGATATATATAGTTGCACGCATATATGTCATCAAGAGTTTATTCTCTTTCAATAGTCAATTTAAGATGTTAAATAACAAATAAAATGCGGTACTTATATAAATCATCATGTTGATATTGTTAATGTCAAATACTTTACCACTGATTATAAACCTTGCAGTTTTATTACGGAATGTTTAGAACAAGAACAGATTATTACGGTTGAAATATTATTAAAATGAATACACACCCAAATAAGAATAATATTTTACATTAATCTCATTTGAATGAACTTTAAATCAACATTTCAATTCGAATTAAGTTGCTCTTCGTCTATCCCCCTCCTCTCGCTCTCTCTTTCTGCCCTATTTTCTTTCTCTCTGATTCTCTCGCTGTCTTTTCCTGCTCTCTCTCTCCCTTCTCTCTCTCTCTCTCTCTCTCCCTTCTCTCTCTCTACCTATCTCATTCTCTAACGCAAGATTGATGAATGTCGGAGCTGCGTCGTCGGTTGGAATAGTTTGGGTAATATAGCCTAGTTGTATCCACCATTAATGCTTTGGAAACCATCACTTCTTATTCATTCACTAGTCATTCTGAAACAGTCGTCGAAATGGCGTTATATTTTTTTGTTTTCAAATGATGATGGATAATATTTTGTGAAGTTGACCGCGACGAATTAATACAAAAAGGCTATTTTATTAGAGCATTTAAGGCGTGAAATTTTAATTGAATTTAATGCCAGGGATATTGAAATCAATTATCAAATTTAATTAAAAGTAAATGCAACATAATATTTTGGCTATAGAAGCGAAATTGTCAACCAACGTTTTGTTTACATTTTCATACGATATATTTTTTTCAAATCTTATACAGAATTGAAGAAGCCTGTTTGTGTATAAATGCTGGGAAAACATACCTTTTATCCATATTTTTATCCATTTTTTAAAGTGTTAATCATAGTGTTGTATATTTAATATAAGCAAAAAACGAGTGAGTTGATTGCCCCATATAAAAAAAGCGAACTAAATCCCCCGATAAACTGCTTGGCATGCAAAACTTTGCTTGATAGACAAAACACACAAAGAGTTGCAAAATAGCCGTTTTGTTTTGGGTGTCTGAGCAAGTATGTAGTCAATGGATGATTCATATGTAATTCCAATACAGTGCAGTGATTAGATGCAAGGACGGTCTTTATTATTTAACGGCTCTACCGAGGCATGTATATAAATTTCAAGATCTCAATATCAACGACAAATAAAAATTAAAGGGCAGTTATTCTGGTATTGTTTAAAGGCTGATCGGCTTGTTTTAAACATAAAATGTTTAATAGCATATTTGGCGTTCTAGCCCAGGAAACACATACACGGGCATCAATAACAGAATATTTCATAGATATAATGCACCCAGGCTTATTGCAGAAAAAAATTGTGCATTCAACCAATGCACTGCTTAAAATAACAAAAAAAAAACACTTTTGTTTGTTCAGCACACTTATCTTGTTTCGTATAGCCTACATAGTTTCTATATAAATAGTTAGGGAAATTTTCTCCGTCAGCCTGATTCTATTTAAAACAAGGTTATATTCAGTAACGTTTGAGGTTTTCCGATAATGCAGGCGACAATGAGATCTGATTCATAGACTATATGTATACATGCATGTTTTAATTCTCGTTTGACATTTCAGTTTTTCTTGTAAGCTATTGATTTAAACAATAATTATATTTTGTATATTTACATAATATATTGTTGACGATCCTACAGAGGGTCAAGTCCATATAATTAAAAATATATATACAAAAACGTACAAGACACATGTTCTTTTTGTTTTGAAATAAAACCACATAGTTTCAATCATTATATCACGGGAAATTTTCTCTATCAGCGTGTTGCTATTTATAACATGGTTATAGTCATTAAACGGATATGTTTCAAGTAAAACGTAGACAACGAGAGGAGTCGATTCAAATACATGTGTTTGGATTGTTTAAGAAACAATTTTACTAAAGTATTAAAATATTTTATATATAGTTTTTACTGTGAAAATCATATAATAATAATAAGCATACATAATTATAAATATAAAAAAGGTCTGTATATACATTAAGTGAGTGTTCTATTTAAAAAAGGAAGACACATATTAATCA
>LQRL01031536.1:33557-78497 GCA_001703475.1 Hydroides elegans
TATATCTAGTTTGATATCGCCTTACAACCTAAAAAGGCCTCTAAGGTCGTCGAGCAACCGCGATTTGTGTGTTCCGAAATCCCGTACATCCTATGGAGATCGCGCCTTTCGACATATCGCACCTTCGCTCTGGAACTCTTTGCCAGTCAAGATTCGAGAACAGACCTCGTTCCCGCTATTCAAAAACAAACTTAGGACCTATCTTTTTAGGAAATCGTACTGTTAATCGGATATATTTTTCATACATATTGTAGCGCATAGGTGTAATATGCGCTTTATAAAAGACTGATGATGATGATGATGATGATGATGATGATCCACATTTGAATGGATCCAAATCACACATATTAAGAGCGACACAGCCATACCCAGTTTAATTAACGTGCTCATGACAAGCGAAATCGAGGATATCGGCAAATTTGCACTGCTAAACACCTATGGTATCCCAGGATACAATGCATATGAAAATGACAAGGCTGTGAAATGTCTCATTCCAGACGATCATATTCGCATTATACTGATAGATGGACAAGATTTGCAAAATAACGAATGGAAGTGGAAGTGATAACAGAATGTCAAAAAACAATATGAATATGAATGTTATTTAACAACCTAGTATAAAATGATGAATTGACACACGCTTATAGTGTTGACTTGCATAATGTTTTGTTCTTACACACATTTACTATATATTGATTCAATCAAAACATCAATGAAGTATAAACGTTAGATTGAACCTTCTTTGCTTTTTAGTGAATTTCAAATGCAGTGCATCATAAACAAGTTCGATTAGTTTATTAGTTGACTTTGATATTGCATTTTTACGGATCTAGCTAAAATAAAAAATAAGAAAACACTTTCAGATTGATTTAAGCAAAAGTCTGATTTTACAGTGCTCTACGCCAGTAAACAGCATCCATTTGCAATATTCTAATACGTTAAATAGTTAAGGGAAATTTTCATTAAGCTATCTTTAAAATATTTACGAGAAATTGATACTGAATATAAAATATTGATATTTGGTTGTTAAACACAGTTATTTTTGTTTACAGCGAGGGATTGAATATGAGCTATATGTGCTATTACTCATGAGAGTTCATCTTATCAATAATATGACTTCACCTCTTGTAGTAATGACTTATCCATATATAAGGGGACCAACGTATATGTTAAAGTCACAGTATGGTGAATGCATAATGTACGGCTAATATATTACAATTAATGCAGCCAATAATATCTTTAACAATATTTATCATTCTACATAACCATAAACATATTTAAATTTTAAATGAAAATCGGTTTTATCATAACATTGATTTATCGGATAGCGTGTCCGTCCCAGATATTTGAAAACTCAGTTCGCGCTTGTAAAAATGCATATCACAATATTGCGTTTCGCCGTGAGGCCCAATTTCTTAATTGGTTGAAAATACAAATGCATATATTTTAACTCTTTATTAATTATATGCTATGTATATGAAATAGTGCAAAACAGTGTATTTCTAGTTGGCCCCAAAAACGGCAAACTTGAATGATATAAACTTTCGAGAAAAGCCATGTAATTGAAGTATCAACATTTAAGCAGAGTTTATAACTATATATATTCACAGTATACGACACTTATACTTAGTTGCTAATATTGGTTATTATTCAACTCTTCGATGCTTTCGTGGAGCCTTTTGTTTGAAATAAAAGGTCGGCTGTAGATATAACAAGTATTAATTGAATGGTTGAGTGGAGGAAAAATGACATGGGAACGCATATTTTTAACGCACTGGATTAATGATTATGATTCATCTGATTATGTCAATCTTACCGTTTCTATACGTTGGAAATATATATAAAGTGGACACAATCATGGGTACAAAACGACCAGGTAACTAATCGATTTAGTTTATAAAATCTAAAGCCGATTCGACAAAAATGTTGAATATTGTAATGCTTCAATTATATCGAGTTTGATGCATTGAACATCAGTCAAACGTTTTATGGAATCAGCTTTGAATTCGAACAGGCTACCAAAAAAGCTAATGTCATACAGAAATTTGAAATATAACTTTCACAAACATGCTATATATAAAACCTTTACACGATATGAATAAATGTTTAATGTTCAAAATACTTACAATGTAATAAAATAGTTAATATTTGATATATAAATTGGAATAACCCTAACATTAGTTAACACTATTACCACTGTGTTAATGTATTTTGTGAATAATGTGTGTTTTCACTTACTGGTTTAATGCTATAACATTGGAATAAATAATCCGTAAACTGTTAGCTTAGTTTATCTTAAATATTGACAATTTCTTGTTTTATCTAATTTTGTATATAATATGAGACATTAATCGATATTTTATTTTTAAATGTATCATTTTTTTGAAACTTCGTGACTTCGTAATAGAAAAAAATACATTTGTGAAATGTGTTTTTGCGCATAGAAAAGTGTATCATTTTACATGTATATGTGTATATGAATTTAGAGGGATTTCGGAAAAATTAAGTGATTAAATCATTTAATGACTGGTAGAGTGGATGTTATTTCCAATCTTTATTAGGAAAACGTAGATGTTAAGCATTTTTACTGCATTACTACAATATTTGCAAATAATTGTTAACGCTCTGCCCCTCTCAGATCGCATTCATATGTATTGAAATTCTTCCCTAATGTTTAGAAAACCACTATAATTTTCAATTATATTCATATGAACATTTGTTTTATCGTCAAATTTAAATTTAACATTCAAAATTGACTTCCATCTATAAAAAGGACTTTTGGAAATAAATCATAATGAGTGACTCACAATTTCAAGGCATCCCAAGAAATTATTTAACCTATTCGTTTTTCTTGCTATTATTTTCGCTAAATCAATGGACTGGTCAATCCATCAACTCAATATGAATGCCGTCTGAAATAAGAAACCTCGCGCCATTTAACCTACTGGTTAGTTGAACCACAGTTCAAGGTCTATACAATTTAAATAAAAATAAAAACAAATAACATATATGGATGTTTATTATCGACTAAAATGGCTCTTAAGTTTAACTGGTGGATGAATGAAAAATATGAGCGTTATTACTTTATACACGCAATGTGAAAGCGCTATACGCGCCATTTTCTTTGCAGCTCATGTCTGCTTAAAATAAAAAGAAAAAAAAAACGAATTCCTTTATTGTCATTCCTTGTATCTTTTCCTTTTGCTGTATGATCCAGTTTGAAGACATCTGTCTGCTGTATGAACTATTTTTAAAACTTGTACAAAAATGAACAAAAACACTAGTTAAGCGTTGATAGATGAAATGTATATAGATAAAATGTAAAGTGTTTGAACGATTTTCATCATTTCTTAATGTGATGAAAAACATAGATGTTGATTTAATATGTAAAAACATGTACACATTAAAAATAAACAAACCACTTTTTAAGGCTTACATCTATTTTAGGGCTTCTGACTAATGACAAATTTTATATACATTTATTTGTCCTAAAAAAATGGAAAAATAACATTCAATGGCACAATTGGCGTACTAAGACATGGAACACATTACAAAAATATATATAAAAATATAATATACACGGCTTCATTGCAAATTTTTTTGTTTTGAATCGCTTACACAGTCTCTATATAAATATCTTGGGAAATTTTCTCGTCTGCTTGCTTCTATTTATAACATGGTTTTATTGAGTATTAAGTTTATCATGTTTCGATAAAGCAGACGACATAGATAGTTGATTGATATGAGTGTGCATAAATGCGTTAATCCCCGTTTGACATTTAAGTTTGCCATGTAAACTATTAATTAAAATTACAATATATTATGTACATTCAAATTATATATGTAACTTTCTTCATGACGAATACGATATATAATAAAATATCAACACTGTATAAAAACATATGTTATGCTGTTTTGAAAAACCCACAAGGTCTTTATTCAAACATTTTCGGAAATTTTCTCGGTCAGCTTGCTTCTATTTATATCATGGTTAAATTTTGTAAAAGGATATGTTTCGAGAAAAACGCTGACTGCAAGAGGAGTTTAAATAAATGTGCATATATTGATCTAATCAATAACTATATCTAAGTCACCAAATTTTATATTCATGACAACGATATGGAAATCATATGAAGATAGCAGGAATACATACTCATTGATATTATAAAAAGTGGTATATACATTAAGTGATGAAAGTCGTGAAAAGCGATGGCACCATCGACTCACCGCATTCACGGCTGCTTTAGAGAAAAGAGTGAGCATAAACAAAAGTGATCCAAAAATAAAACCAATTTATGATGGAATGAACTATATTGTGGAAGAAATAGCCAATAAGCTGAAGATAAACACACCACAACTATACTACAATCTGGAGGTGATTCCAACTGGAAGTCAAACATCAGGAGTCAAAGTAGGTTTACCACATGAGGCCGACTATTTGTTTAAGCTCCCCTCTCATATGAATGAAGAAACGTATAATAGAAACACTAAAATGGATGTGAATGAACTCTTATGTGACGACATTGCTAGTGTTATTGATGATGACATCATGTCTAATCAATATCATCTGAAGATACACGGAATTCATCAGCATAGATTTATACCTGGCGTATGCATTGTTATGTCCTATGGCGAAGGCGAGGATTCGAGAGTCGGTGTCACTATGGATATTATTCTTGTCACATCATACCATCCCGAAAGGGCAGGAGATCTACCAGGAGATCACCAGTAAATCACTGCGATATATAAAGGATAAAGACATTGTGGATCATCTTAAAAATGGCGTTTATTCACTATTAGGCAAACCATGGGAGATGGATACTGGTATACTAGAAAATGTCATTCTGAGTAAACTGGACGATGAGACGAAGCAGGGATACAGAGTAGCCAAATACTTGCTGCAGTTGGTACATAGTTACAGGCCTCACGACCATACATCACCTGATGTGGTGGTGGACGACATCCTCGATGTTTCATTGTATGGATTTGAACCGCGCTTGAAATCGTACAAGTTGCGATGCATGTTCTTGCACCTTCTCATCCATGTGCACGACATACGGTATGTTGAGCAGTTGAAGGGAGGCACACTTGCTTTGTGTCTGCTTGATATGTTACGAACAATGAAGAATAGGACTCACCTTCTAGTTCCATTGACATCTACATTTGAATTTAGCCCATTCGCATTAATCGAGGGCGACAAAGCCATACCCAGTTTAATTAACGTGCTCATGACAAGTGACATCAAGGACATCGACAATTTCGCACTGCTAAACACCGATGGTATCCCAGGATACAATGCACGTGCAAATGACGAGGCTGTGAAATGTCTCATCCCGGATGATCATATTCAAATCAAACGAAATGATGGACGATTCATTTCACTTGAAGAATGGAAAAAAATAAACCAAAAATAAAAGTGTTCAATTCGATGACAGCTTAAGCATAGTATAACAACCATGTAAATAGAATGAAAATGGATAACATCAGACATACACCGAATGGTTTTAATTAACATGATTGTATCAATCGGTATGATAAGATATGTGAGTGACTTTTTGTTGAATTAGTTGAAATAATTATGTATTGTTTCTTATTTGATTTGGTATAAATTCACATAATTTGAATTGAATAAGGAAAGCGTTTACTGCTCCATTTTGAAATAAGGGTTTTATAACGTTTCATAATTGTGTATGGCTACTTTACAGCATCATTTCAATAGATAAGGAGTCAAGCCTAAGTAAAACTTCTAAATAAAATGGATTCAATTTTAGGCCGTTTTTTCATTGTGAAAACGTTACATTTCACTACAAGATGTGCAATAAGACACGCCCTGATAAATACTTATATTCCATTCAAATGAATGAAAAGATACAGATCAGTTATATCATTAACATTCTTTTTTAATTTTAGGAATCATGGAATATCGGTGATCTATTAAATTTAGATGCAATAATATTGAAATTTTGTCCACAGTTCTTCACTTAATGAAAGGACCAATGTATGTTTAGATGTTTAAGATATATTAAATTAACTTGATTGATTATCACAAATATACAAGCTTAAGTAACAAGTAAATTGATTATCAAAATAAAAAAGCTCTAGTAACAAGTGAAACAATAGTCAATATGTGATTTGAATTCACACATTCATTCAATTTACAACAAGTTATAAATTGCACAGTTCGTTAAATAACCTTACTAATGCAATCGACTTGAAACTATTGCCTAAACAAGAAGCTTAATCAAACAAGATGATTTACATTTTTTAATAGCGCATGTTGTATGAGGATTATTAGACGATCAAATAGAAATTCAACATTCTGCAATACGTTAAATGTAGGTCTATATAGTGTACATAAATACGTATTATATCAACGACATCATCAAAACAATCATACTAACAGAATAAATGAACAAAATTCAAGATATATATCATTTTTCAAGCAAGACTTTACACACGATTGGCTCATTATATTGTAAGATACGTGTATAAAGTTATAACCGGTACATAGCATGTAAACCGAACTATTGTCATGCAGTAAATTATAATAATCCAGTTTCACATTCGTGAATGCTACTTCCAATAAACCTCATATATATCAATATATTTCATTATCAATAATATATTTAAAAGTAAATGCACGTTGCTTATATGTTTTATTCGTGTGACAATAGATAGGTTTTTGATATATAATATATACACTCTTGTATTTTCAGGTAAAATATGACCTTAACAATGTAACCTTTTGACATTTTTCCATATGACCTCAAAGGTTAGGGTCACCAAAACCCGAACATTGCACGGAACCTTCGTTGTCTTTCAAACTGATCTGGTCGTCGAAGTTGATACTTAAACCATCTTGAATAGAAAACCAATAATATTTATTTTTATGATTGTTCAATTTAGTAAGTATTCGGGAATTAGTATTAAGTAAATATTTAATTAACACGAAAAGGCCCAAACGATCCCGATATTGAAGGAAAAATTTTGCTTATTTGAAATCACATCAGGTTTTACTCTATAAATTTGCCAGCAGAGTTTCAATATTCTAATTGAATCAACACTTAAAAATAATAAGTCATGTAAAAGATCCATTTTTGATGATTTATCGCCTGTATGTTATTTGATTTCAATACGCAAAAATATACCAAATTCGGTAACTTACATCAGAAGGAACGTCTATAGGTCAAGCACTTTTATCTAGGCACAGCATCGAGTCGCTAGAATTTTTTCTCGAGATCTCGTCAAAAAGTAAATAAAAACTATTTGCATGTGCGATTGACATTAGATCGTATTTGGGCGAAAGACACATATACAGATCAAACGCCTCGATTTGACTATGATTGCTATATAACCACTATGTTTTTTAAAACATATACAACTGAAATTTTGTTTTGTCGTCAAATTAAATACAACATTATCTTCGATGCATGAATAGAATTTTCGGAAATAAGTCATAATGGGTGATTCATTTTTTTCTATTTTATTATGTTTAATTATTTTCTTAAATAATAACGTAGACAAGATACTGGACACCACAACACATTCATTCACACTTTCACACGACGTAGAAAACAGAACATCACATAAACATCATATAATGACCAACCTCTATACATATCGCATATGCATATATTCATGTATGTATTAAATGTATCGTATCATAATTAAAGTTCTATATAAAGGTTTATGTGGAAAGAGAGAAAATGTATCAATATATATCAGTTTAGTATTTATTATTGATAGAGTTTATAATTAATATAATAATTAATATAAAAGGCAAAAACTAATTTCACAAAAAATATAAGAATATGACAACTTGCACAAAATAGCTATGTTATCAGTGTATAGCCAGGATACAGCAAGAGCCGCCTGAAACTAGATAGACAATACAACAGATTTTGTACATTTTGCACATTCATATAACTATATTGGTCATCGTTCCTGTACAATAACATTCTTAAAAATATAATTAAGGTAGACAACATTTTTTAATACTATTACAAGAGTTTGATATCATACACATGCTTGTTATTTTAATCTGTTTTAACGTTAACCTACTTAATCACGATGGAAACTTATGGACACCACATCACATTCATTCAAAATCTCTCAACCTTTCACACGACGTAGATAACACGACATTAACATTATTCTGGAAGATGCAACTTCCAAAGGAACTTGTTTTAAACAAAAAAACTGCATGAATATATATTTATATGTCAACATTTTGTAAAACACAGACGCTTTCAATACATAACTCAGCTACATAGAAATGGATAATTATACATTGAATGTGTTACATAATCATAATTTGTATAACGATGAACACATACAGTAAAACTGTCTGTAATTTGCGAGGTAAAGCAATTAATATCAAAAACATGAGCTTACACTACCAAAGGTATGCAATAGTTTAGAGTATGTTAGATAATATCTGTAGTGACTCAAATGTTACAATATTATGTTTACTAATTAACATTTCAATATTTATTTTCGATTTTAGAAAGCGAAGGAATTCGGAGAAAAACACACTTTGATCATTAACATTACATTGGTGTATAAACAATCTTGCCTGTAACAGTACAAAGTCTACTATATATTCGTTGTTTGCTAAATTGTCTAGACTCGGGGTACCTAACAATTTCAATCTAGGTGTCAATACAAATGGCTCGTCAACGATATTGTTAATAATAAAACTTTGCAGTAATTTCCAAAATAATTCAATCTTTTTACACGTCACAAACGTCTGAATTATATAATAGTTTTCACTACATTGTTCACATTGAGAGTTGACTTCGGAGTCAAATTTAGAGACCAGATACCTTGTGGCATAGTTTTTGTGCATTATTTTGTAGTTTGTTATACTATCTTTGGTATCTTTTGTTAAATATTTTGTTTTCACAAAAATATTTTGAAACTGGTCAAACTTAATTTCATCTTTAGTCCATCTTGAGATACAGCTAGTTACCTGCTGCTTTTCACGAACAAAGTATTTATACAAAAGTTTTGAATCCAATTAAGAAACTTTAGCATCATAAAAAATTGTTCTTAAAATTGGTTCTATTACACTTTCAGGTGGACGTCTATTTTGTTTGAGTAAGTTTTTCCATTGAATCGGCAAGGCCGATATCAAGCTAAAAATGTACATTATATTTATGTTGAGGTTATACTTTCTTCGTAACTCAATGTGTATAGTCCACCTTCGTCTTTTATTATATCTCGTATGTAAACGATTTGATTTTCATACATTTCCTTATACATTATTCCTACACTAGCAACTTGTATGTATTTGTTGAACCATAAGCATTCCTTACATATCTCATCAAAGTCGGATGGTTGACGCTTTGTTTGGTACCAGTATTCTAACACTTCTTCATAAAACAGTGGAATATTGAATTGTTGAAGTATTTTAGGGTCCATCGATAAGGAAATTATGTCTGCAAAAGTCATATTGTCAAAACATCTTCTTAAGTGATTAACGGAGAAGGAATTTTGATTAGCCCAAAGTCGTTTTAGCCAAGATATTTTTTGCGCTTTAAAAGTTCATGTAATCAAGATGTCTTAGGCCACCGTATCTATAATCTTGGATAAGGACATTTGTTTGAGTTCTGTTAGGCTTACCTTGCCAAACGAACTCATTCATTGCTTTTTGGATTTCTCGTCCAAACCATACAGGTGTCCAAAGTATGTTTGTTATATAAATTATTTTCGGTAAAGCTAGACTTTTGATTATTGTGATTTTCCTTTAAGGCTTAGAGCTAGATGTAACCATTGTCTCAGGACATTTTTAATTTTTTGGAATATTTCTTTCAGATTTTTTCATTTATTGTGCTTATATCATTGTAGTATTTGACACCTAAAGATGTAACACACTCTTGTACCCATTTCAGACCGAAGGGTTCGATTGAACAGAAGTTTAGTTGATATTTTCCAACTTGTAGTATTTCAGACTTACAAAAGTTAATTTTTAGACCAGATGTAAAATAGAACATTATCAGAGTATTCATCGCTATTTGTAATGAACAAATGTCTAGTAAAACAAGAGAGGTATCATCCGCGAGCAGACTTACTTTCGTTTCGGTGTTATTTATATTAATACCCTTTATATTTGAATTGTTTTTTAAGGCATTTGAAAATATTTCTACTCCTATTATAAAGAGAAGTGCAGACAGTGGGTCGCCCTGCCTTACACCGTTCTTAATTTTGAAATATCTACTTGTGAAGCCATTGTTTATTATACAGCTTTGAATATCTTTATAAAATACATTTATCCATCGTCTAACGTTTGGTCCAAAGTTATATGATTCAAGACACTTATCTATAAATTGCCAATCTATCTTATCAAATGCTTTCTCGAAATCTATAAAGGCCAAAATACCTTCTTTGTTTTCTCGATTCAAATGATCAATACAATCTATCAGTGTTCGTATATTATGGCCTATGAAACGTTTTTTGAAGAATCCATTTTGATCCTTGGATATTATCTTTGGGAGGACTTTTTGGAAACGTTGTGCAAGGCATTGCGTTATAAGTTTGGTATCAAAGTTTATGAGACTAATAGGACGCCAGTTTTTAAGATTAATGAGATCCTTACTTTTTTTGGGGATCAGTCGTATGATTCCGCGTCTTTGTTCACAGCTCAAATGTCCTATATGAAAACTGTAGTTATATGATTCTATTAGCATTTCGGATATATCAGGCCAGAAGAACTCATAAAATTCCTTGGTTAAACTATCGGAACCAGGTGTTTTGTTGATCTTCATTGATTTTATGCATGTGTGCAACTCTTGGTTTGATATGGGCTTATTTAAATTATACTTATCTTGTTCACTGATTTGAGGTAGCGTTTTATCGAAAAAATAATTATAATAATCGCATAAAACATTATCATCTTTTTTGTACAACCCTTCATAAAATGCTGCTGTTTCATTGAGTACTTCCTTTGGATCCGTAATTTCAGGTCCGTTTTTGCTTTCTAGTTCTGTTATATTTTTTATCATAGTTTTGTTTATCTTTATTTAAATAAAAATTTGTGTTTTTTTCATTGTTTTATATGAACTCAATTTTAGACCGTAAATAAGCACCATTCGATTCAATTTTTTGAATGGTTTCAAGCTCTCGCTTAATATCTTTCATATCAGTTTCTATTCTTGAGATATCTCTTTCAGTATTTCTGTCTGAGATTTCTTTTTCGAGCATGTTGAGTTGTTCATATAGTGTTTTTACGTTTTGGCGTCGAAGTTTAGCTTTAACTTTGGCATGTTTGATTGATTCATTTCTAATTCTATGTTTTGTGTATTCCCATTTCAAATGTGGATCCGTTTCTGAAGCTTTTTGCTCCAATATGATATTTCTAACTAAAGAGATATAGTCCGGGTCGTTCAGTAAATGGGCTGAGAACTTCCACCACCCAGGGCCTCGTTTTAAGTCTTTGTTTTGTAGGTCAATTTTAAAAATATAGCACTATGGTCGATTCTAAACCCTGGAATGATATCTGATGTTTGGTAGTCATAGTTAAGCGCTGCTGATGACAGCCAGTAGTCCAGTCTTGACTGAATAAGTTTTGGTTTGTTGCGTCTCCAAGTAAATCTTAGTATACCGGGATTTTTTATTCGCCATATATCAATTAAATTGAATTCTTTGATTGCGTTTTTTAATTTATCAACCCCTTTATATTTTTTGTTTGTGCTTGGTGATTTATCCAATTTATTATCGAGCAAGGTATTTAAGTCACCTCCCATAATAATGCTACCTAGATTTTTTCCTCGTAATTTAGTTGTGATTTCGTTCCAGAAGTCAACTTGTTCATTTTCATTTTCTAAGTTTGGGGAATAGATATTTATAAAATGGTATATCTTTGATCCTATAGTTAATTCAAGAATAATATACCGGCCTCTTGCGTCTACTTCAACACTCTTGATATGCCATTTATATTTTTGATCTATGACCGTCATAACCCCTTTACTTGATGAGGAACCATGAGAAAAGAAAGTGCAATACTTTTTGCTATTATGACACCATTGTGTTTCAAATTTGTTTTCAGACTTTAATGTTGAATGAGTTTCCTGCAAAAATATTATATCGAAGTCACCTCTTGGGTGGTTATTTATCCAATGAAATACCTCTTTACGTTTTTCTTTGTCGTTTAAACCTCTACAGTTGATTGACAGTAATTTAACACTCATCAATTCGTGAATAATCAAAATTATTAAGAATATAGTAAATAGCATGTATCTCAAACATAAAGAATAACAACAGCCTTTTGATTTGAACAAGTAACACAAAAACATAAACATTGAACAAAAAAACAAAAAAAAACATAAACATAAAAATCATTAGAAACATGGAGAATAGAACCTTTTCATGGGACTACCGGTGTTTGACAAAATGATCATTTATAAATTCATTTGCTTTTTAATAGCAGCTTAAGATGGCTTTTTGCAATAAAGATGCTTATTTAAAAGAGGACATCTAAGCTACAAGTTCTATGTATAAATGGACTCGCATACATACTATGCTGGGCCTCATATATATAGAGAACTTGTGAATTTTGCTAATTTAACAAACAAACCAAATTTGGGATTGATAGACTGCGACAAAAGTCTAGACAAATTGTTGTCTGATTTTCATTAACACAACACCCAAAGTATTTTGCCCTTGAAAGAGCTTCTTTTGAGCGCGTTGGACTCGTGCTTGCGTACTCCAGTCCCCCAAAATAAATTTGGGCTTGCTTCCGCTATGTAGCGGGATGCTGTTTGCACAAGAGCATTCCTGGACACCTCACATTGCGCAAACTTTGCTGTTAAGATATCCTCCATACATTTTTCTGCATCGCCTGTTTCTATCCAGGCACGGTTGTCGATCGCGTCATTAGCACTTTTCATGAACACAGGGTTGCTAAGAGATATGACATTTTCCGCAATATCAGGTCGACCGCAATTACGAGCTTTGTGTTCCTGGTAGGCTTGCTCCGCACATAGGTATGATGTACCCTTGAATTCAAAGGAATGCTAGAAGAAGTTGGAGAGAGGTGAGAACCTACCTAGGAAAGCGTAAACATCTTTATTTGCTAAGGCGCCAAGGTCCTTGGAGCCTAGTTTGGTAAAGAGTTCATTCGCATTGTCTATGGTATAACGCTTCCCATCATGGATTATAGTGTCTCGTACCATAAACGTACCTTGCGGTCGTTGTTTCATAGCCTCTTTGAAAAGAGACATTAGATTCAGTCTATTTCGTTCTAGCTCGTCTGGAAGGTGCTCTTTCAACATGTATTTAGAACCTCGCAGATTGAACCGCTGTTTCCATACAAGGTGTCTATCCGTTAGTTTATGGAAGCGTACGACAATGTCGTGGTTTCCTCTACCTGTTCTGTGTATTGCATCGAACATGATATTAGCCGTTACCTTTAGGTTATCACGCAAAATGCGCTCAACCTTGGCCGGTAGATTCTCGTTTGCTTCCTTTTCTACGTTTTGTAGAATGAGGTTAAGGCGCATAGAGTAGGCCTTGCTTTCAAGCTGCTCCCTTTTGAAAGCCTTTACTTCCATTTTAAGGACACGCACTTGTTGTTCGAAATTGACTTGGTTTATTTCTAGTTCAGTTACTTTTGTTTTCAATTCACTTATATCTTTATCCTAATAGGTATCGTTTTGTTTTAATGATTCAACGTCTTTCGCTATATTTAGTAGCAAAATATTGTTTTGTAACAACAACTCACTTTCAGATAATTTTGAAGTGTCATTTTTATTTACTAATTCTATATCCTCTTTGTTTTGAGCTATGTTCACTAACTGAATCTATATTTTCCATACTTGTTGGTTGTTCGTTTTGTAAATTAAAATATCTATCCAAAGTGATTCAAAATTTAGATAAATACATTTTACCTATTTGTTCTCCGCTAAATAAATTGATTTGTCAAATCATTTTCAATTTTCTTTTAAATCAGCAATTATGTAACAAACATTATTGTATTTATGGGCATTGTGAAGTCCTAACGTGGTTACATGAAATAGGTCATCGCATATTTTCTTGTCGTTTACATCCAAGTTTACAAGCGCGTAGTAAAATAATTAATGTTAAGGTTTGTGCCCTGCATATTTAGCACATAGTTCAATATCAGTATGTATAAACAACACTTAGCATGTTAACCCACCCAATTTTAACCGTTTATTAGTGGTGTATAATTAATTTGAATAAATATGTTTAGTCGCGATAGCTACTTAAATATGGTTATTTCAATAACATGTTTTTCTTGCAGATTTATTTCATTCAAGTTGGCCGTTATATGGGGGCCAACTAAAATCGCACCATATTGCATTATTTTACATACATGGCATATAGTACACTATGCTAATTGTATGCATTTGTATTTTCGACCAATTACAGTAACTTGACCTTACAACAAAACGCAATATTGTGTTATGATTTTTTCCAAGCACGAACTTAGTTTTCAAATATCTGGGACGGAGATAATATCCGATACATTAATTTATCAGTCAATCCATCAACTCAAAACAAATGCAATGAGACGTAAAATATTTTGCCATAAACATATCGGTAAGTTCAACCACAGTCCAAAGGCAATACCATTAAATAAAATATATGGATGTTTATAATCGACTAAAATGGCTAATAGGTTTTACAGGTGGATGAATGAAAGATGTGATCGTTATAACTATATACACGCAACGTGAAAGCGCTATACGCACCATTTTATTTGCAGCTTGTGTCTGCTTGAAATAAAAAGAATAAAAAAAAACGAATGCCTCTGTTGTTATTTCTTGTTTCTTTTACTTTTACTGTGTGATATGCAGTTTCCCTAAATTAAAACGCTTGGCAAAGATGATAGATAGATGAACTGCATTTTCTAAACTCATTCTTTATTATTGATTTATGTAATTTGAATTAAATATTTATATTGAAAATACATATAAAATACGATTGAAGGCGTACACATTCATGGGGCCACTGGCATATGAAATTTTAATATGCAACAATTTGTTTTTTAAAGTAAACTATTCAATAGCATATTTGGCGTTCTAGCCCAGGAAACACATGAATGGGCATAAATTGCATAATATTTCATAGATATAATATATACAGGTTTATTGCAGAAATAAATTTATGCATTCAACCAATGCACTGCTTAAAATGACCAAAAAACGTATATTTGTTCGAAACACTTATCTTGTTTTGAAACGCCTACATAGTTTCTATATAAAAAGTTTGGGGAATTTTCTCCGTCAGCTTGCTTCTATTCATAACAAGGTTATATTCAGTAACGTTTGAGGTTTTCCGATAAAGCAAGCGTCAATGAGAGCTGATTCATATATGTATATGTGGCAGCGAAATTTAATTTAAGCGAAACTATAGTTTAATTTCAATTTTCAGCGAAACTTTAATTTTGCTAGGGAAAGATGAATTTTTCGTGTCATGTAAGTTTTTATGTCGAAATTTGATACATAAGGCTTTTAATCACTGCTTATCTTAAATATATGTTTAGAAATATATTATGGGTCATCGAACCAATCTGTCCAAAGTCTGTTTAAACACATGCTTTTTTTGTTTTTGAATAAATCAAAAAGTTTCTATTTAAATATCGCGGGAAATTTTCGGTATCAGCCTGTTGCTATTTATAACATGGTTATATTTGTTAAGCGGATATGTTTCAAGTAAAATGCAGACGGCGAGAAGAGTAGATTCAAGTACATATGCATGTATTGTTTAACAAATAACTTTATTTAAGTATTCACATAGCTCATATGTGAGGATGCTGTGAAAGTCATATATTAAAGACAAACATACATACTTATAAATATTGCAAAGAGTGGTATATGCATTGAATACCTGTTTTATCATAAAAAGTAGCACACTTAAACGTTAATAGATGGTTATCGACAACGCGATATTTATTCTTATGAAAGTATACCATTCAAACAAAATATCTATAGACTAAGTATTTGTATCCCAAATGGATGAATTAAGAATATGGAAAGACTATAGTGGTCGAGAGTGTTATTATAATATAGATACATTTTTGCAGTTCATAAACAGTCGTGAAAAAAACTGGCACCATAGACTCAACGCATTCACGGCTGCTGTAGAGAAGAAAGTGAGCATTGATAAAAGTGATCCTAAAATCAAAACTATCTATGAAGGAATGAATTACATTGTAGAGCGAATAGCAAATAAGCTAAAGAGTGAAGCACCACAGATATACGGTGATCTAGAGGTAATTCCAACTGGAAGCCAAACATCAGGAGTCAAAGTAGGATTGCCTCATGAAGCCGATTTTCTGTTTAAACTTCAAAATAACGTTGATACAAACGCATACTTAAGGGAATATAAATCTGGTTTTACTAAACTATTAAGTGATGACATTGTAATCGTCATTGATGATGACATCATATCAAACCAATATCGTCTGCGGATACACGGAATTCATCAGCATAAACATATACCAGGCGTATGCATTGTAATGTCCTATGGTGAAGACGAGGAATCGCGAGTGGGTGTCACTATGGATATTGTACTTGTTACATCATACCTACCAGACAGGGCAGAAAATCAACCTATCAAAAGGATCACCAGTAAATCACTGCAGTATATCAAGGATAAAGGTGTTTTGGATTATCTTGAGAATAGTGTTTATTCACTATTTGGCCGCTCGGGGATGGATACTGGTATACTAGAGAACACCTTATTGAATAAACTGGACGATGAGACGAAGAAGGGATACAGAGTTGCCAAATACTTGATGCAGCTGGTTCATGAACGCGAGCGACACAACCACACATCACCTGATGTGCTGCTGGACGACACCATCGATTCATCATTGTATGGCTATAAACCACTAATTAAATCATATCATTTGCGCTGCATATTTCTGCACCTTCTTACTTATGTGTACAACACAGAGTATGCTGAGCAGTTGAAAGGAGGCACACTTGCTTTGTGCCTACTTGATATGGTACGTACACTACTGAAGTGGAGTGTTTGCATTGATCCTCTATTCACATCAGTTTTGAGATTGGATATATCCATTCCCCCCATGGCTAATGCAGCCATCTCAAGCTTGATCAATCTACTTATGGATAGCAGCATTGAACAATTAGACATATTGTCATTGCTAAACACCGATGGCATTCCGGGTTGCAATAGTCCAAGACATCGCAAAGCTGTAAAATGTCTCATCCCGGACCACCATATTCGAATTAAACATGGAGATGGACGATATATGACAAATAATGAATGGTCAGAATTCTTTTATACTGGACTTTGATATGTGTTTGGATTGATAGCGATCATAATACATTCATCAAATATTCTAGGATTTGAGGAAGTTTTACAGAATGTCAAACCATAATATAACGTTATTTAACAGGCTTGCATAAGATGATGAATCAGCACACGTCTGTTATTATGAACTTGCATAATGAATGAATATGAATATAATCCTATGATATCTTGGTACTGACCGCTCCATATATATGGTAGCCAATACATGTGTTAAAATCACAGTATGGTCATTGCATAATATACGGATAATATATGATAAATTATGCAATCAATAATAGTTTTATATCATTGACAATGTTGATCGTTCTGCAAAATATTCCCCATAAAGCTATTTACATAAACTGGAATGATATAAACTTTAAAAAGGCATGTTATTGAAGTAACAACATTTAAGCAGCTATTACAACTAAATATACTCACCTTCAATCACTTATACGAGATGTATACTAAGTTGAAAAGGATGGGATGATTGGTTTTTGGAAAATAATTGAATTAAAACGTCTATTGTCTAGTCACCAAATGATTAGTCACAAAATTTCACGTGGTGTATAGCTTTGATATATCTGCGTAATAAGCATAGTTCACGCATATTGCCACAGATAATAAATAAACAGGGTTCATACCATTGCATAATAAAGTTCACTACCCACCTGTAAACATGGATGTAGCCAACAGGAAAACATACAATGACGTTTTACATGTACTATATTTGACCAATTGTCTTTCATCAGTGCTATAAGAATAGTTTCAGTTGCAGTTTTTAAATACGTGGGATTTCTTTAAAACAACAAGTCCATTATTGAAATGGGACGTTAAAAAAAAAAACACTTCATGCATGCACTATTCAATTTGATGCCCGTTAATGCGGTTAAGGATTTATAATTCTTGGGGGTAAGAAACCAGCAAGAAGTAGTTCAAACATAAAAAAAACCTGTTTCTTACAAAACATGTAACATATTATCAACGTATTAAGGACCTAGAACATTACCTTCACGATCACATTCAAATCATTGCTTTTCCAAAAATACGGAGCATTTTCCAAATTTACAAAATACTTACAAATTAAACAACGTCCATGGTGAACCTCGTAAATCAATTACCTAATAACCTATTACATAACTAACATCTACATTTTGTTCAGGTACGTTATATTGATCACTAGGTTAGATAAACATATTATGTCAACTCACAATATTTGTTTATGTTTTATTTCGACTTTCTTATAAGGCGCTTGTTATATTCAAATCTCAAAGCGCACACATGCAAACTATGCAATGTATATATATAAGGGTACATTTGGAAATGAATAGAACTAAAATATTGTGATTGTAATTATGTATACATTTCGAAAGTAATAGAACTAAAACATAATGGTAATAATTAGCTATTATGAATAAAATGTCGTAAATAAATATGTTTCAAACTCTTTCCAAACTTTTATTCTGAATCAGTGTTTTTGACGTGCAGCGGTAAATCGTTCAAGAGTATTGGAACAGAGAACTCAAAAGCGCGCTCCCCGAAATTAGATTTACACTTTGGTATCACATGTTTCATATGACTAGATGATCTAATAGATCTATCAGGTGTAAAGTGTCTTAGGAGCTTAGTCAAATATTGCGGATATGTGAAAGATTCCAATCATCGAATACATTTAATATTACCATCATTACGATTGAGGTAATGCATGGGCTCAAGCTCTTTGGTAAATGGTTCTTTCGTTTCGAAGCAGCTATCTAACTCATGCATTAAACTTGTCAAATGGTTGAATTATGGACAATGCAACAATTGTGAATAAAATCGTATTATCATCAATTCATAAAATGGTTTGGCTCGAATAGAAGAATTTGGGTTGGAAAACCAAGAGACAGCTATAGACAGGAGGAAGAGAGATTACTCATTATATGTGTCAAGACACAATCCTCTAAGAAGACATACGCGAGAGGAAGGATAGAGAGAGAGGGAGAGAGAGAGATATTAAGTGAATTTATATAGACACATTTATTACAATGAAATATTTCAATTTGTTATTTTACTTTTAGGGAAACAAAGCACATGTGGCTTACATTTGTGTATGCAAATATATGGTACAGCAGACCAAAGTCTTATTTATATATGTATTATCTTTACCCATTTGCATATACAGCAGAATATAATCATAAATGCGAAGTTGCTTTAATGATTCTGTTTATATACAACGTATATCACAATGTCATATTATGAGGCTATATTTAAGATTAATTATATAAGGGATATTTCATTGTCAGCTTAGTATTAAGTTAGCTTAGTATTGTCAGCTTAGTATTGTCAGCTTAGTATTAGTATTAGGTGTACTAAGTGTGCTTCTTTACAGCTTTAAGTAATTCACTATGTGCATTAAGGTTTTATTTTAGTTATATTAAGTACCCATCTAGTGTAATAAGCGTTTAAAAGTTTTACAATGTACCGCTTAATGTATTGCTCATGTGTACTTTATGTTCGCATTTATTCCGTTACGTCCTCTTATAGCGTAAAGTATTGTTAAGCGCTTTGATCTATTTATTGGGGTAGCGCTATATAAATGTCACATCATTATAACATTATTGTTTTAAGTTTAATTATAATTTATCAGTATTAAGCTATATTGTACAGCGCTTTGGGCAACTAGTTGAAAAAGCGCTATATAAGAAACAATATTATTAGTATTATTATGTAATCATTGTTGTGTTACATCCGCACGTATATAATGCATCCCTATTAAAACATTTATCGTAGAAAATTTGTTAAAAGTAAAGGTAATGACATAATTGTAATAAACACAACACATATTGAGTACATATAATAACTATTTAAATGTAAGCAATTCATATACATGTATAAACAGCTATGCATATTATTCTTATAATGCTTATGAAAGGTTTTTAGTTTTCACTGGAACCCATATGCTACACACACGAAATAGATAAACAACGATTATATGCAGAATATTTTCACACACCAATTATTGAAGCAATCATTTCTAAATGTTGCATGTAATTTACAGTTATATTATATTTGACATGAATAAAAATATATATAAATCCTGATTGCAACCTTATTGATCCTGATTGAAGAACGATTATTTCAATTTAAATATCACACATATAAGATTATGTTATTGCTATATTGGTTATCGTACATATGTCACTACTGTTTTATATTTAACATGCTTTTTGATAAAAAAATGGTGTAATGACAAAAGAGGCCAATGATACGGCTGGAATAATTACTAAAATCATATACATAGAATATGCTGTATGTAAAATATGACATTTCAATCTCAAACTTATATCTAGATATTCTACCATTGACTAATTTTTATTTCAATGTAAGGCTCTTTTTGTTAATTAGTATGTATTCATATAGAACAGAACTAATCGTACTTGTAGCGATCATTTATTGTGAATAAAAAATGCGTTTCTTGTTTTAAGACAAATATTTAAAATGGCATATGGTAAGGACAAAAGTTTCAGCAAATATCTTCCTATCAAAACATAAGTAGCTTTGATATTTCACTTTAAATTACATGGGCAGAAATGGACCCCTTCATAAATGGGAAAACTAAACAAATTAGTGATATTAATATGTTAATGGAATCTTAAAAATCATGAATATCCGTGATCAGCAATGGCACATCCGAATCAATACATTCACGACATTCATTTATAACATGGTATATAAAATAATAAGATGTGCTTCTTGAAAATACAGACGACTAACTCACTTAATTAAACTATGTATGTATATATGACTTAACAAACGCCTCACATGTCAATAGGATGTTAATCTAGCCTATTGAAATGTCAACGAATCAATATAGTTTGTACATTCATATAAGATTTTGTAATGCCTTATATCGACGTTTACGATAAGGTTATAAATTATCCGAACAAAACACATTTTATTTTGTTAAATGTTTAAGGAATGGTCCTGCCATAAGGTAGCTTTTAATAATATGGTTATATTCAACAAAATTACAGTTTTCTCGATTTTGTACTCATTCACTTGACTTGTTAAAATTACAACATCATAAATAATCAACACGACTGTCAGAAATTATATGGTCTCGTCCAACCTTGCTAAATTATTAAATTATAGTGCTTGGTCTACGGAATGTGTTAGATCGTCTGACAAACACAACTTATTGATTACGAAAGCAAGGACAAATGCATATAAGGTTCCGCTGTCATAGTCCCTGTTTGATGTAACAGCAAGTTTCACAAATTTATAATGCATGAATGAATATGCGTTATAAAGTAGGTGAATCTTTTGTGTAAATACATATTGCTTATTAAGTCTATTAACGCTTTTCTGTCAACGATTTATCAGGGAATATTCATTCTTGGCTTTTTTGGCGTCAATACCTTTGCCTATGTTAGCGTGTTTACTATCGAAAAGAAAAGTTGTTTTCTTGTACGAATCCAACTGGGTATATGTCTCAGCTCTTAATAGCATTATTGACAAGGACAATTGACGTCATACTCTTGCTTGATAATAGTATTGAGGATAAATGGAGTAGTGTCCTGACAAGGGCATAAAGTGGGATCAATACAATAGTTTTGAGCACAAAATGGGATAAATACATGTATACACGCTGTGCAATTTATATATAGTTATGCAATATGGCCTAATTCTTATTCATGTTCTGTGTTATAATAAACAAGGATATGGAATTGCTTGACGGATAATCGTTTAATCATTGAGATCATATGAAATTCTGCTGATTGGAATAGATATGTAGATAAAGGTACGAATGCGGGATCTTTAAAGTAACAATCAATTTTAATATTTACATTTGACAAAATGTTTATATCGGTATAACACTTTGAAAACAATGCAGGCATGGCGAAATTTAAAGTATGGAGAGAAATTAACTACGATGAATGTTACTATGATGTTGACAAATTCATTCAGCACATAAACAGTCGTGATCAGCAATGGCGCAAACGCCTCGATGTATTTACGGCTGCTCTGGAGACGAGAGTGAGCGTTACTACGAGTAACCCAAAAATAAAACCCATCTATAAGGGAATGAATTACATTGTTGAAAAGATAGCAGAAGGATTAAAGCTCAAAATACCTGAAATATACGGTGACTTGGAGGTTATTCCTACTGGAAGTCCAACATCAGGAGTCAAAGTAGGTTTACCACATGAAGCCGATTATTTGTTTAAGCTTCCATCTCATATTGATATAGCCAAGTACAGAAGGAACATGCGTGGGCTAAATGAAACATTATTTGACGACATTTCCTATGTAATCGATGATGATATTATTTCAAATGAACATCATTTACGGATACACGGGATACATCAGCATGAATCTATTCCTGGATTATGCATTGTAATGTCCTATGGTGACGAAGAGTGCTCTAGCGTTGGTGTTACTATGGATACTGTACTTGTTAAACAATACTATCCAGACACGCCAGAAGATCTACCTATGAAGATGATATCGAGTAAATCACTGCAATATCTCAAGGATCACAACCTCTGTGCCTATCTTGAAAACAATGTTTATTCCCTCTTTGGTGAATATGAAATGGATACTGGCATAATTGAAAACGCTGTTTTGAATAAATTAGACGATGAGACAAAGCAGGGATACATAGTGGCAAAATATATGATTCAGTTGCTACATAGCAATGAGCGAAATGAATATACATCCCCCACTTTGTTGCTGGGCGACACCATCGATGTTACAGTGTATGGATTTAGACCAAGTACGAAATCGTATCATTTGCGCAGCGTTTTCTTGCATCTTCTCATCCACGTGCATAACACAGACTATGTTGAACAGCTGAAAGGCGGTGTCCTCGCTATGTGTCTGCTTGATATAATGCGGACAATGAAAAAATTTGCGCAAATTCCAGTTCCATTTACATCTTCGTTTACATTGGTGTCACAGCCTTCTTCGGACATCCTCGGTTTAATCAATATTCTTTCGTATTGCAACATCGAAGCAATCGACAATTTTTCCCTGCTGAACACAAATGGTATTCCAGTATACGAAGCTTCTGAAAATGGTAAATCTGTTAAATGTATCATTCCAAACGATCATGTTTGTATCAAAATGAACAATGGAATGTTTGTTTCATTCGAAGATTGGACAAATAGCAAAACTGGACTTTTTTCTCCATTCTGGAAATTTAATCAATAGTGATCTCTAAAATTGCTATCGACATGTCTAATAAAATGATAAACAGCTTGTAATAAAGGGGTGAAGAATCCACAAATGTGTTTCTAATATTAAAGTGCTTCAGTTTAGAACAAACAAGATGTTAAATCAATAGAGAATCGATAACATAAGCCAAATACCAAAAATGTCTAGAAACAATATTGTTACTTGCTGTGTGATTTAAATAAATGTTGATTTATTTTTAATTCAACAAAATTATATAATCTCGGTTATATGACATATGTTCACTTATTTCAATGGAATAGATGATAACTAGCTTTTGTATTTAATATATATAATTATATTTTCTATTAGAAATAGCATCAGAAATATCATATTTTGTTTTTTATTTTAAAATTCATCGCATAATGCATCATACATCAAACATGATATTTGTCACATAAAACGTTTTCTTAAAAGCAATATAAATATCTCTGGTTTGGAATATTTCCAAAACAAAGCATGAACCGACTTAAACCATAACTTTAAATGAGGAAGGAACACGAATTACATGCTTAATTGATTGTGATACATGTACACTTAACAATAATTACTTAAGTGTATTTATTTGTTTGACCCGATCCCTTTTATTTATACTATGTGTATTGCTTGCAAATCCAAAGTACAAATTTATTAAAAACTAGGAAATAATTTGAAAGTAGTAATAGGAAATAGTAGTATAAAGGAAATATGGTTGAGTAAACATAAATTTTGAAATATGATTATCTATGTTTTGCCACCCTATGTACATTTTAATTTATTAACATAGACTCTTAAGTGTGTTGACATAGTAGACCGACATAATTTGCTTCACCACACTATATGACTATCAATATTGTCTAGCATTCTGACCTATCTTTTCCTTTGTGTTTAGGATCTCTGCCTTTCAATAGACGGAGAGTCGATCCTAAAATTTATGATCCACATTAATTATATTCACTGTTTACTAGGTCAAATGCTTTCTCCACGTCTTTCTCTGTCTAGTTTTGATATTTTCTCGAGAATTTGATATTTAACTCATCAGTTTTCTGACACGTTTAGTATATTGATATAACTCTTCGGGTGTAATATATTCCCATTTTTAATATTCATTTTATATGATCACAAGTGCATGACAAAGAACAATGTGAAAAATGATACATTCCCAAGATTTAACAGAATAGCACTTATGGAATCATAACTGAACATTCAAGCGTGAGAAAAAACTAATTATGCAAAGACGTTGTTTAGTGCGAGTTTTACCGATTGCGCAATAGATATTTCTTCATAGAAGATATGTAATAAAAAAACACGTCTTTCAATAATATGAAAAAAAAAGAATGATAAGACTATGTCAACGAAATCTGAGCTCTCCCGTCGGTTCCGGTCAGATTTGGCGGACAGAGTGTGATATCTTTTTCAATATAAGATCTCGTGACGTAGTAGTCCAAGTAAAAGTCATTGAATGTACTCAAAACCTATGGAATATGTGGGTTTACCCTTTCCAAACTATATTCTATTTTGTTCGGAATTTTATATAATGAAGGAGATGTTAAAATCGTATAAATTTGTTGCATGTAATATTCCAAAAACTGTATTGGATAAAAAAACTTAATTAAATTTACCGACGAAACATGAGATACAGTTACTACAAGCTGCATCATAACACAAAGAATGTAAGAATGTAAAATAATCGACAAGAACGATAACAAAACGATATCTATTGTAACCTGACAAATCTCGCTTTTACTTGTCTTGTAGAAGATTTAGAATAAAAACATTAACTGTCAAGTAATTCTCTTAATGATATTACACAAATCGTTTTGTATGTATGTGTTCCTCTGTCATTTCCATTTTTCATAAATGGTTAACTACATTCAAAAAAAAAAATGAAAATAAGGGTTAATGGTGGCCTAGCCCAATTTTTTTTGTTTTGTGTCGTAGCTTTTTGTTTATGATCTTGTATTTGAAACCTTATCATAACCAGATCTGTGTAAAAAGTAACTAGACATATAATCAATCATAAAAAGAAATATTTAATATACAATCTTTACATATAAAATGTATAACTTTATCAATAATCCTACATGTTAATTTAAGTCATGCATCCCGTTAAATAAAATATCACAGAAGAATTGTTTTTATATCTGAGGTGCATAGACAATCATGATAGCCTAGATTTTAAAATAAGTTATTTACGCGTTTATTACACATTCATTTATTGTCAATATCAATCAAAAATATGTAAATAACTATAAACTCGTTTTTCGATAGGGATTCAGCATGATTTTACCATTTTGCACCGTCGCGGTGAGTGGTTGAGACAAATGACTGCCAGGCTTTGATTATGTAAGAAGAAAAATAATATATAATGAATTAAGCTTGAAATAAACCTGTTCGCAAAGTGTTATACATTTGTTTTATCGGAATGGATTCTTGTTGTCTAAGGTTACTTTTTACATAACGATAACAAATGTGGGACATATCTTATTATCTATGTTCTATAATTGAATCGAATATTTACATCAATAGAAAATATTTGTAAAATTATACCGATAAGAATGTGTGAACACACATAGAATTAGCCCTTATGTTCAGACCCTGTAAAGAAAACAAACTTCTTTTCTACATAACTATGACTGCTCTCTATCTAGTAGGAAATTAAGTTGATTTCTTTTATTTAACATTTCGATCATTTCATGTTGGATTCTAAACAAAACAACACACGGCCATATACATGAAAACAAACTTCTTTGAAAAAGAAAAAGTAACCAAACTGGCCTTAAAGATTTAAACACAAAAACAAACATAAACCTAGAATATATAGAATGTAAGGTTAAAAAGTCAATACAAATATAATTGTTTAGCAGGTTATTGACAATATATTTACCATCAAGAGCCATGATACAATAGCTAGTGATTATGTTAGATATACTTGATTGTATAATTATAATGTACTAGGACTAATTCATAAGTCACAATGTAACTATATAATACTACTATAGCCCAGCATATTTACTGCATTATATATGTGTGCATATCTATATTTAACGCTCGTTTAACCACAATACATGCAAACATATAAATATGTATAAAAATGTGCATATAGCAATGTTTTTTGTCCAAACCGTATAAAATGATATCTGATGAGGTTGTAGGCATAGATTAGATTAAGATAAATAGATAAATTTCTTCTTTAACGCTAGTTAGTATGAAATCAGATTTTAGCATATCGCAGACACACAAACAAAAGCTTAAAAGTAGAGTTAACTCATCCAAAAGTTATTACCTCTTAATTGACTGAAATTAAATTACATGTAAAATATTTACCATTAATATAAATCATGTGATAGTATACATGAAATATAACATATAAGTAATGTATTAATGCTATTATAACCAAAACATAATGTTTTCTGAAATCATCAATAGGAATTTAACAAACACTTAAAGCAATATGAATCGCGATACGCTGTTATCATCGATCAATTAAGTAAATCTACAAATTTAATTTTAATATATATAATTTGCTACACAAAATTAGTGTAGCCCATTAAAATAGTATAATTTGAACACAATGAATCGAAAAGAACAACTAACTCAATAATTAAGCTCTTGTAAATAGTCAATATTAATCATAATTCATAAATTTGTAATCGTTAGTTCATTTATCTATTAATCACAAAAATCACAAAAAAAGAATAAATGATTAATGAAGAATCAATCAAAATCATTAATTTATCAATATATGATCATTCAAATCAATAACCAACCAATCAAACATCAATTTATACGCAATCAATTAGCTGGATCTAGGTATGAATCTCATTTAATTACTTATAGATGCTGTCTTATTTTCAATTATACTCATTCAATAATCAGTCCATTACCTTGAACTTGATCTCGACCAGCAACAGCAACATCGCCGCCAAATCCACATTCCAATCGCCTTCAGATCGCCAGCACTTCCTTCCGGTCCAATGAGGCGACACAAGGGGATGAAAAAGAACATGGAGAATGTCCAGCTGATGGTCATATCTAGCACGAGGAAGACACCGAATCTACAGTAAAAAAACAATTATCAGAAGTGCAATTATATTTGTGAAATGTGTTGATGCAAGGGAATGAAAAATAAAATTGAGAATACAAAGCCGAGGGCAATGTATTGCATAAGGAATATATCAAACCCATAGGGAAAGCCAACAATTATCAAAAGTACTTTTATATATATGAAATTAGCCGATAGGGGGATGGCAAAAGTATATAGAGAATGCCCAGCTGATGATCATATCATAAAAACATACCGAACCTATAAGTAGAAATAGCCAAAACATATTTAAAACGTAAGGTGTTCTTTGATCTATGTTTACATATATTTAAGCGATTTAATATGATATTGCGCATCATTAAGAGATTGAACCAATACAAATAAAATGGTTAACTATGGTATTATTGTCAATAGAATGATGGCTATTTATGTTTCATTCAAATATATAATTCACTATAAAATGTCATACGATATGATTCAACGCATCTTAACGCATCTAAGAATGATATTATGCAGTATAAAATCAAGTATATACATTTTATTTATCTATAAAATGTCATACGATATGATTCAACGCATCTTAACGCATCTAAGAATAATATTATGCAGTATAAAATCAAGTATATACATTTTATTTAGTTGAATACATTGGTTTACAATACCTGTAATAGGATATGACGCGTCCTACATAAATTGCCGCTCCAGCCAGGAATGTGGTCAGTCCGGCCATAGTTACAGCGGAACCGACCACTTTAATGGCGCTCTCTGCTTTTTCGGCGCGTTTTGAATAGTGCGATACCTGTAATGAGTCAAAATATGCGAAAAATATGGATTTTAAAAATTAATTTTGTCGTTCTTTATTTATGTAAATGAAATTTGAATATTGATGGTCAATTTATTTAACATTTTCAATAGCAAATGCCTTATATTATATTAAAAGACTTGAAAACAGTGTATATAAATGATTAATATAAAACATAAATTTAACCATTTTAATTGAATTTAAAATCGTCTTTAACTAATTGCATTTGTTGTTGATCAATCACCATATATAGTAAAAAGCCGTTGCATGGTTTCTATAGTCACGTTTTATTCATAATTTAGACGAAAGATGAGGAACAATTTACTATATGAAGAAGATATGACTAGGAAAAGATGCTCATAAAGCATAACAATCTGATAAGATGAAAAAATAAATCAATTAAAAACTAAACATTAGGACAATTAAAACGATATAAAATATGCAATGTGAAAAACGACTTGTCATCAATACAAATGAATACAATTCGTAAGCAAGCACCTACCTTATATGCCACTGCAAAATGAATCGTGAAATCTATGGACAGTCCAACAGCAAGCGTAATCACCAAACTCGCCACTGTACATGCGATCACAAACGCAATGGTTACCATTGAGTAAATGGTGATGATAATGTTTCCTGACGTCACCATCATAACTAGGGAAGCCACGTCTATTGACAGAGCGATTCCAATTATTGTACCTTCCAGCACCGCAGTAAGTAAGTCGTAAAATAAGAATTTTTCACCATTGGCGCCACTGAACCAACCTCCTCGGAGCCCCGTTGGTGCATTGTGTAGTATATTGTTCATGAATCGAGTATAGCGCTTATAGTACTTGTCCATTTCAGATTTTTTGTGGTGTCCAAACGAAATCAGACTCAATTTGAAATGTAATAGCAACGAGTTCATGTGTACCGTATTTAAACACCGGTGTACCGAATAGGGTTTTGTTATTAGCTGCAGCTATGTTGTAGATTGCTTTGATGTAGTTTTGATTTTGAAAACATTGTGCTGCATTTGATGATTTCATTGGAAACTCAAGACTGCAGCATTCAAGTGGAATATTATTTGAAATCCCATTAGATCCTCTACAATGTCCCGATCTAGATATTTCTTGCACAGCATCTAAAATACACATATGTTTATCACCTGACACAGTGTATTCAACTTTGACAAAATTGATCCAGCCAAAATTGGGACTCCTCGGAGTATATTTCTATAAGTGTTGTCGGATTTCAATGTTCCTCTATCGTCTATTGTAAATTCTAAACTTTTTTTATTAACTTATCTTATTTTGTATATAACAAAATACTTTGTATCGATATTTCATTTTCATAATGTCTCGTATATTTGCAATCTAAGTTATTTTATATTAGATAACAATACATTGACATTTGTTAAATGTATTTTTGCAGATAGAAATAATGTATCGATTCAGACTTTACATGTAGATGTATATATAAATTTAAGGAAAATTTGGAAAACTTTAGTGATTTTGTCATTTAATGACTGATAGGGTAGATGCAATTTTCACTTTTTATTAGGGAAATTTATATGTTTAGCATTTTATTACTATATTACTCCATTATTTGCAAACAATAATTGAAGCTATGTCCCTTTCAGATGTCATTCGTATTTATTGAAAGTCGTCCCCTGTGTTTAGAAAACCACTATGATTTCAAAAATATACACACTTGCACTTTTGTTTTATCGTCAAATTTAGATGCAACATTTGCTTCGATCTATGATATAATTTTTAGCAATAAGTCATCATGGGTGTTTCAGAATTTGAAGCCATCCAATAAATACATTTTACCCTTTTCTTGCTTTTGTAAACCGCTAAATAAATTGGTTTTTCAATGAATTAGTTTATATTTTCATGCAAATAAATTGATTTGTCAATCCATCAACGCAATACGACTATTGTCTGAAATAAAAAACGTTTTTTTAGATTTTTATTTTAAAACCTGACGCGTTTCGGGCTTATATATTGTCGCATGGTATGACCGCATAGCATAGCATTGATCTAGTTTATTGATTAGGTACACGTACCTATTGCATTTTAGTAGGCATTTTTGGTTGAATAAACACAGTGAAATGAGCTATGCTAAGTAGTATCAAGGTCCGTATCAATAAATGTTGTGTGTTTATAGATCAAGTCTGTCTACTGCACAAACAATATTAATGCAAGAAAACTAAGAATTCAAATGAATTTAACATTTATGTTCAATAGCATTGGAGTCATACACGGTGTTACAACAAACGTTTTATTAGATATAGCTCTTATCAAATAATCTAATTCCAAAGCGAAGTGTTTACAAATTAGTTAACTAATTCCGATTGCACTTAAATAATAGAAATTCATAAATAACGTTTCAATTATACAGGAGAGATATTGTAGCAAACATCGAATTGAATATGTAGTATATAATTTAAGGGTGCAGTTAACAATATCGTGAGTGTGTTAATTACATTGAGAAATTAGGATAAACCATGATATCTCAAGGAATATATTAATATATAGTATAGTTCACCATTGCGTGGATTATATGCTGTTTACAATGTAAATCTTGGCGTGCTGTTAATCTTGACATTGAAGATAAATTCAATACATATAGACAGTTATATCAAATTAGTAAATCCTAAGATATATGTAGCACTAGAAACTTGACTCAGTAAATGAGGCTGTCTATATCAATAGTATATTTGTTTCTTAATGACAATGGCAAGCAGCGATATTGGCGAAATTAAGATATGGAGAGAATTTGAAAATGATTGCTATTATAACGTAGCTCAATTTTTGCAGTTTATAAACAGTCGTGATCAGTCATGGCGCGATCGACTTCATGCATTTACAGCAGTCCTCGCTAAGAAAGTAAGCATAAACAAAAGGGATCCACAAATTAAACCAATTTATGATAGAATGAATTACATAGCAGATCAAATAGCAAAGAAGCTGAAGAGAAAGAAACCCCATATATATAGTGCATTAGAGGTGATTCCAACTGGAAGTCAAACATCAGGTGTCAAAGTCGGCTTGCCTCATGAAGCTAATATCCTGTTTAAACCTCCAAACAGAATTGATAGAAAGACATACCAAAGAGAAACTAAAACTCATTCAAGTAAACTATTATGTGATGACATTGTCGCCGTCATTGATGACGGCATCCGGTCAAACCAATATCGTCTGCGGATACACGGAATACATCAGCATATATTTATACCAGGCGTATGCATTGTTATGTCCTATGGCGAAGGCGAGGAGTCGAGATTGGGTGTCACTATGGATATATTAATTATCACGCCATACCATCCAACCGGGAAAGAAGATCTACCGGTACCTAGAAACATGATTACTAAAAAATCACTGCAATGTATCAAGGATAACGATGTTTTGGATTATCTTGAAAATAGTGTTTATTCTTTTTTTGACCGATCGGCGATGGATACTGGTATACTAGAAAATGATATTTTAAGTAAACTGGATGGTGAAACAAAGCAAGGATACAGATTGGCCAAATCCCTGCTGCAGCTGATACATAAAGACGAGCACCACGACCACATATCACCCCATGTACTGCTCAACGACAACATCGATGAATCATTGTATGGATTTGAACCACGCTTGAAATCGTACAAGTTGCGCTGCATGTTTTTGCATCTTCTTACTCACGTGCACAGCACAGCGTATGCTGAGAAACTGAAAGGAGGCACACTCGCTTTGTGTTTGCTTGATATGATTCTCACAATGATGGGGACGATTTACATTCCATTTCCATTGACAATATCATGTGAAATAGGCACATTCATTTCCCCCACGACCACAACAACAATACAAAGTTTATTCAAGTTGCTTATGGATAGCAACATCGAAGACATCGATAACTTTGAACTGCTGAACACCGATGGTGTACCAGGTCATAATCAACATGAGAATGACAAAGATGTGAAATGTCGAATTCCGGATGATCATATTCGCATTAAACTGAAAAATGGGTCATTTATTTCATTTGAAGAATGGAAAAATAAAATCAGCAAAAAATATTAGATTTATCGATAGATCACTAATATGTTTAATTATTTATCTCAAAAATGGTTGGACAGGATGCAAAAACCCATCAATAAGGAACTATTATATAATCAGTAGTGATCACTAGTATGTCTCTCATATCTCCTTTTTCGCTGGATACAGGTAATCAGTTTCTCATATGATATATATGGACATTAATATTTTCGACACTAATCATATGGAACAATTTATGGAGAGAATATGATGGGAAGTATTGTTTTTTTCTTTGTGTTTATCGAACAAAAATGATATGCTAAAAAATGCATGTGCAATGTTTATCTTTAGCAATGCCCAGGGCGGGATACTAGTCAATATGGTTACACAATAAGATAATTGGGATGATATAAGATTAAACCGAATGAATTGTTCAGGGAAGAGTTCCGTGAAGGATATTTTGTCACAATCTCGGCCAGTTTAAAACCTCATATTACAATCTAAGCATTGTGTTCTCTTCCAATGATTAATCTTACTCATTTTATCCATATAAGTAACAACAATCGAAAAATTATATTCATATTGTAAAGCTCTTAGTTTAAGCGGCATGAAATATATAATTATTATAAATTACAATTAAAATGAAGTGCATGATGAAGGTGTGGTGGAAAGAGAGGGTGAGGTTATTCGAAAAGGGAGGGGGTTATTTGGAAGGATTTATTGAAGGCGGGGGGATGGGGGTATTTGGAGGGGGTTGACCCTCCCAGAATTTATGTATTTAGATTGATGTGGTTACCGGAGAAGATCCAAGCACCAACATTGTACATGTGGGGGGTATGAATGAACGTTAAAAAAGCAGGATTTTGTTAGATTTTTTTATATTTGGGGCCGCTTGGTAGGGGCGTGTATTAATACGACACTAACTCAATTTTTCAATTTGGTTATTGTGCAGAGGGATTGGGAGTTGGGTGCTTTGCGTAACGGGATACTTTGCGATTCAAAAGTTATTCATGAGGTGGTTTACTGAATGTGACATTGAAAGTCACACAATGCTAGATATAAGCATATTAGTTAAAAATATTGTGAAAAGCATAATCAGTGTTCGAATTTAGAATTATACAATGCAAACAAGCAATGAATGGTTCAAATTCTTTTTGAAACTTTTATATCTCGGCATGGGCATTTGGTGAATACACAAAACAGTCGCTCGCAAAATTGTTGAGCGCAAAATGTGTTTTGCTAGTATGAAGCCAGTCGCTTGTTTTTTGTTGCCGAGAATGAAGTTATATTTATGTCAAACATCCAATTCTCCCTGGTACGGTACTTTTTTCAATGATTCGTTAAAACAATTGAAGCATCACTAATGAATAAGATGACGTTTTTTTATGTGAATTATCAATATAGCTGCGCCTCAATATCCTCAAATACAGTATATTATGCAATCCATTAGGTCATTATATTTGAAAAAAGATATATAAGACTATAAAAATATATGAAACTATAAAAAAATATATGATACAGATAAAAAGCATGAAAGAACTTGACATGTTGATAGTATTGATTGGGTATATGTACACTATTGCGTCCATAGTTAGTTTTATAGCTTATTAAACAACTTTCCATTAGGAATACAAATGTCATTAAAGTAAAACACTTATCATGTGCCTTTTAGATCAAATATGTTACTTACACTTATTTGATATTCAAAAAACAGTCATTGAAATGTTTTTTGCATAGCATTCAGAACAAATATGGTGTTGCAAAAGGCGTATTAGACATAGTTCACATAAAATAATCGATTTAAATTTAAAGACCAATATCATGAGCAATATGACTTATCAGTAGGATAGAAACGAGAGACCAATGTTGGGATAGTTTTGATATTTTATACAGTAAGAAACTCATGAGGGAGCTGGAACAATCACCCACCCCTACTGTTCAAAACTACTAAGATATGTATCACACCCCGCCCAATTTTTGAAGCACCGCATACCACATATTTTTAGAAATTCCCTTTTTTTCTTTAAGAGTATGAACTGATTCGAGCGCTCAAAAACACAATGCTAAACAATGTGCAAAATGAAAACAGCCTGAAATATGCAGTGGAACCTCAAAACGGGGATGTATTTTATACTTGGAGTATCGGAAAACCAATAAGATCATTACGCTATTGTAAAATACATAGTAAACATCGAACTCGGCGAAACGTGATATTCGAAAGGAGCCAATTCAAACCATTCAAGAGTGAATCGATCAAATTCTTCGTTACCTACCTGTATGTGCTAATTGAAAACTGCAATTAGGGTGACAAAGGCAGAACCATTTCGGGATTTACAATGGTCATATGATTCCTTTATCAAAGGCTAAGCGGGTAACTATATAACATGCGAATTAGCACTAACATATAATCCACAATACAAGTACTTCACATGATACATAAATTTGTGGCGAAACGCATGAATATGTCTTTTATGGATTTAAAGCGGGTCAGGAAAATTGAAGATATTTCTATTTTAAGAGGATAATATCTATAAAGCTTTACAATGCATACAAATAAACTCTAAAATGTATTCATTTCACACTGTTTCTAATATGAACAAATTGTATAATCGTAAAAATACCGCATCGCTTTAACGCAACATGTGCATGCAGGCCCTTTTATTTACCAATGTTGTCGCACTGATGCGTCCTACTTTCTGACTTTGTTTACATGTATTCTACAGAGACAGGGAAAAGTATTCATCGAATGTGCTGTTTAATATAAACACGAAATGTAAGTCTATGCTTAGTACATCGTAATAAGATAAGGTGGGAAAAATATAGTTTAAAGCCATGTGTTAAATGCGTTAAAAGTAATATGAAATCGTTTTAAAGTCGTTACAACGGTGAATGTAGTATAAGCTATAAGTTTTATGCCTTATGAGTAATCATAATAATTATATAAGAATTATATAGGTCAAGAGCTGAATTTGCTGAAAAAAGCAATGTCTACTTTTTTAACAAAGCTAAAGACTCGTTTGTAAAGAAAACAATTACGACATTAGACATTGAGGGGAAAACGTAATCGATTTGACCGACATAATGATTCACTTAAAAACACTTTTATTCAAAATTGTATACTTCTACAGGAGTATAAACTGACATAATACGGGATAAACTTCTTAATATTCAAACATGATCATCTATAAAAGAGGACCAGAAGCAAACGTGCGACGAAGATGTAACAATTGAAGAGTGTTGGTTGGCTCTGAAAGATTTTAAACCTAATAAGTCCCCCGGATGTTACGGGCTAACAAGTAAATTTCATCAAACCTTCTGAAATGAAGGAGCTACTCTCAATACATGTAGAAAAACCGGCCATCTCTCCCAGTCCCAAAGACGTTGGGTTATTGCTTTGCTTGAAAAACGTGGTAAAGACCCTAGTAGAATAAAGAATTGGAGACCAGTGTCTTTATTAAATGTTGACTACAAGATACTTACTAAAATTCAAGCTAGAAGGATGGCAATTGTGCTTCCTCAAATTATCCATAACGATCAGTCAGCTTTTTTAAAAGGTAGATATATTGGGGAAGGGGTATGCTTTATAGAAGATTTGATCGAATCATATGACACAGATAATAAACCGCCTGTCATTCTACAGTTAAATTTTGAAAAGGCTTTTGATTCAGTAGAATGGAATTTTTTGATTGCTACATTAGCAAAATGCGGTATTGGTCAAGGATTTATCTCCTGGGTAAAATGCTGTTATAAATATATAGTTGGTTGTGTTATGAATAACGGGTATAGCTCAAACTGGTTTCAATTATCTCGAGGCGTACATCAAGGTTGTTATCTTAGTGTCTATCTGTTCCTCTTATATACCGTAATTATGGCATGTATGGTTTGAGAAAATAACGATATTGTAGGACTCATGGTGAATAATAACGAACACAAACTCAAACAATTTGCAGATGACTGCACGTGTACGTTAAAAAATGAAGTGTCTGTTCACTGACTTGTTTTGACAATTAATGTATTTTCACATATATCTGGTCTTATACTTAATCTTGAAAAGTCTCTATTATTCTATTTTGGTCCTTGGAGAAATAGAACTACAATATTACTACAACGATATTGAATATGAACGTAGCACATGATGTATTTTAAATGTTAGTTAAATGTGTCTGCAGAAATCGTGTTTAAAAAGCGCAGTTGACTTTACAAACAAAATAAATAAGATTGCGAAAAAAATTCCAATTTGGTCACAACGGAATATTACTTTAGAAGGTAGAAATCTGGTTTCAAAACATTCGGGACATCAAATTTGATTTACTCCTTATCACTTTTAGAGTATGAAGCTTCACATATAAAAATGTCTCAATCGGTAATTAATGATTTCATTTGGAAACAAAAACCCGCTAAAGTCAAGCACTCAACAATGACCTCAGAACAATTTAGCTTTAGAATAGTCAATATTGAATCTCAAGCAAAAGCACTTAGAATATCATGAATTTATCGAATATCAAAAACCACAGGATGGGGTGACATTGCGCGAAAATATTTGGATGAAGTTGGAGGGATTTATTTCTTATTAAGATGATTTATGATATACAGTACTTGCCAGAAAGACCTAAGTTTTACACGAATATATTGACGAATGCCAAAGAAATCTTCTCTGTCTCAAAATCCAAATGTATTTAATGGAATAACAGTTTGATAAGAATCGGTAATAAAACTATTTTCCTCAAAGATTGGTATGAAAAGGGGGTTGTGTACATACATGACCTTTTAAACGATACGGGTGCATGGTTATCATTTGACCAATTTCGAATAAAATATAATATCAGTTCCAACCTTTTAAGGTACTTTGGAATTATAAATTCAGTTAAAAATGTAGTAGATAAAAACCCTGATCTTCAAAACTTAGTACGGGAAGACAAACCAAATATTAACTTCTTACCAGACATCTTCCTTCTTAAGGATGGAAAAGCCCTGAATGTAAGCAAATCAAAAAGTAAAAATTTTTATAACTGTTTTGTCGCACTCAAAATTCAACCTCCCGCCTGTCTTAATCGATGGCTTGACTAGTTTGGAGTGTTAAATGATATCATCTTAACAAGACTGTCCAAGGACAGTGTGCCACACCTTGCACAGCTTTAGTTAACTCTATACATGTACTATAAAAATATCATACAAGTGAAAAGGAATAGCTTTCTAAAATTTTCCTTTTTTTTTAATAAAACAAATAAAAACCTCCTGCAACCCCCCTGTGTAATATTTTGATATGCAAAAGGGAAAAGCGAATTCGAGATATATCCTTATCAATCCCTTATATTTTTCGGTACTTGGTACTTTAATCAATTATCCCATGAGGAACAATTTTCTGTTTTATCGATACCTTCAATCGAAAAATGCAAAAATTTGTGAGGAAACTAATAAAATAATAACAAATTGAAAATAAATTATGATAGAAAATATTTAGATACGCAAAAGGACCAGCGCGTAAATTGACAATTTCATATATTATTTATATTCATTTAAATCGAATGGAAACTCAACCATTACAATGTTGGTTTAGATATATCGAACTCAATAAAATGAAAAGCGTTACGTTGATAAACTAACTAGATTTCTTCAAACTTCAAATATGAATGAATCAGATATATGCATCCTGCTTAGCTAAAGATTTCATTGCTTCAAAATAATGGTGTGTAAACTTAAAAGTCAGTTTCTTTAATATTAAGGCCGAACTACTATTATTTTGATTATGACGTAACAATCAGGTGTGTTGCAAAGCGTCGGCTACTGATGTTTTAATTTAATACAGCGGAAAAATATATGCAGGGATATGAATCGCATTAAATGAATAGAATGGTGTGTAAAATTGTACATCAAAATCGCATGTACACCCATATAGCGTTTAAATGGGAAAATAAAAGTAAGCATAACTCTGCTTATATAAGCAATATAAGCACATATAAGCAGTTTTTAAAACCCCAAGGACCCCGAAAATTACATATCCAAATTTCATCAAAATCGGTCAACAACTGTGGGAGGAGTAGCGTTTTTAAGAAAAGGTTAACGCACTAAACAATTAAATAAATAAATAAATAAATATATATATTTACATATAAATCAACAACGGAAAAGCGGTGGGACAATCCCCGTCTTGCATAGCAAGCCGTGGCTAAAAAGCATGAACCTCTGCAAACGATCAACCAGAGATCCGCGGCTATTGTTCATAATATTGTTAACTGCGCTTCAATTATTTATTGTAAAATGAGCAATTTTAATGTTTAAGATACATTAGTTCATGCCTTGGTTGAATGCCAGACAACAAAAGTGTGGTTAAAACTGTATATTCTGCGCTAAACTGCAGGACATTCAAGGATTAAGTAGGGACAAGTTTTCATTTGGAACGAATGAAAAGGCAGTAAATATGTTGTGTGTTATTGTTAAGATGTATATATATGAAATGAGAGGTCAAGAGAAACATTTCTTTATTGAAACACTATTAAAACGAATATTTATATCTATTATAGCCGAGAATAACTCACTAACTGAAAAATGCTTTCCTGTAAAATGGAATAATCATAAGACACTTGTGAAATCTAGTTCCAAATATCTATCAATTAATGAGCAATAGTAGTACTATTAAGATAGTTTTTCTGTGTAAGTCCATGAAAGTTGTCATTTTGCTTATGTTATACTAGAATCGTTTTTGTGGTGTCATGTTCTTGTCTTGTAATGCATATGTATATGTCTGTATGAATTTATATGTACTTTATATATGAAAAATACTAAAAATACAATAAAAACAAAAAAATGAGTAATCATAATATGATAAGTAATCATTGCATTATCAGAAAATGCAGCGGTTACTTCTAATTAATTGTCATATGTTTGATTTCATAGTGTAAACCACGTATTTGTTTGAGAGTGTTCTACACTGTTATTCGTGAATTGCTAATCAATCATAAACACATTCAAATTGATTTAAGGGTATTTTTTCGCCTTTTCATTTTTATTGTTTATTATTTTGTATGCTGATTTTAAACAATATACAATGCATATATCTCAATTTTTATCTCAATTTCAAGACTATGTTGTGTTGATTGTAACTGCTTACTCAAATGGCATCTATGGCCCTCCTCATGACTTTCTAATCAGGCTAAAATTAAGAATAAATTGAACTAGATTTTGCGCGTTGATGTTATACAAGAAAATGAGATATTTTACTCAATTATAATAAACATTCAGGTATGATTGCTTCGACCTGTGTATATATATAAGTATATTAACCTGATCACTTGGAGATTCTTGACCTTATCAAATGTAGATACTCGAAGTATCTATAGTCACTTAGTTAATAAATATTTACAAATAAATCACTAACAAAACTTCTTACATTCCTTTCTATTCTGAGCCTATTTAATAACACGCTGTAGAAGTCAATGCCCTCCTTTGGGATTTATAGATTTCTTATACACTCGTAGAGTGTTGTTGGCCGCCTCTGAACACAAAATTGAATCTTTAATGGGAAAAAATATTGTCGTATGGTATGACCACATAGCATAGTATTGCTATTACATGTTTTATTGATCTGGTATTCATAACCCCTTGCCGTTATATCAGGTTTTGTGGTTGATTAAACACAGTCACCAAGCCATGTTTAGTGGAGTCAGGGTGCATATAAAATCACCGTGTGCTTTATAGATCAAGTATCTGTAAAAACTATACTTATAAATGAACTAAGAGTTAAAATGTATTTTTAACATTTATATTCAATAACATTGGAGAAATACACAGTGTAACGATAAGTATTTTATTAGATAATGCTCTTTTTAAAGAATCGTATTTTAAAGCGAACTGTATACAAATCATTTTACCTATTGCGATTGCACTTAAAAAATACAAATTTATGAAACAACGTTTAACTCTTACAAGAAATGTATTTTAGCAAACAGCGAATTATATATTTAATATCCAATTGTCTCCAATAACTGTAATATATATACGAATGTATTAATAATGAGTGCATTCAACCAAAGCGTGAGTGTTTGTTATTTACATTGAGCTATTTTTTGATAAACTGCAACACATCAAATCATATACCAATATTTGGAATTGTTTGCCATTGCCCGTATTATATGCTGTTTACAATGACAATCCTCGCGTGTTGTTAACCTTTGAATATATATCTAATACATATAGAGGGTTTTGCCGTTGGCTTATTTGCAAACTACACACAATTTTTTTCAAATAAGTAAATTCTTAGATATATGTCACATAAGAAACTTGACTCAGTTAAACAATACTATGTAAAGCAACTGTGTGCTTGTTTCTTTGGGATTATGGCAAGCAGTGACATTGGCGAATTAAAAATACCGGGAGACTGTGACAATGCGTGCTATTATAACGTAGATTTGGTTTCTACAGTTTATAATTAGTCGTGATCAGCCATGGCGCGATTGACTTAATTCATTAACAGCTGCTCTCGATATGAAAGTAGGCATTGACAAACATAATACAAAGATAAAACCCACTCATGATGAAACCAACATTATTGTAGAGCAGATAGCAAACAGACTTAAAATAAGAATACCACAGATATACTTGGTTTTAGAGGTAGAATCAACTGGAAGTAAAACATCAGGTTTCAAAGAAGGTTGACCACATGAAGCCGACTGTTTGAATAATACAGAAACGTATGGAAGGAACAGTAAAGTGGATGTGAATGAAATCTTATGTGACGACACTGCTACTGTCATTGATGATGAAATCATTTCAAATGAACCTGGTCTGCGGATACACGAAATATATCGGTATTTGCATATACCAGGCGTATGCATCGCTATGTCCTAAGGCGAAGGCGAGTGGGTGTCACCATGGATATTGTTCTTGTGACACCATATCATCTAGATAGGGAAGACGATTAATCTATTAAAATACTTACAAGGTAATCTTTGCAATTTAACAATGCTAACGGATCATCTTGAAAAAAAAAATATTTGCTGAAGTTGGTACATGCTGCCGAACGTCACGACAATACATCACATAATGTGCAGTTAGATAACATCAACGATGTTTCTTTATATTCGATGATTCAAAATATATCTCAAATATATTTTATTTGAAATGCTTAATCTACATTGAAAATATCTTTTTATTCATATAGCACCTATGCCCTTCCTAGAGATTTTCTACACCTAAAATCAAAAATATAATGAACTAGATATTTGATTTTGTTTCCATTTTTTGTGGACAATATATTTTCAATAACATTTGGGACATACACGGTGACGAACATTTTATTAAGCATTGCTCTTATTAAATAATCAAATTTCAAAGTGAACTGTATACAAATTAATTTACTAATTACAGAAAAATTACATTTCAAAGTCGAAAGGTAGATTAATGAAAGGACTTTAAAATTGACCCCTTGTATATTAAAAATAAAGTTTAACTACGTATACCGGGGACCGCAGAAATATTTGCGATTTACTCGAAAAGTAAAGTGTTTATTATGTATTAAAACGATTCTCTGGATTGGCATAAATTCTATCTACAATGTGACGTAAAAAACTAAAGGCATTAGGACTTCACTTCAATGATACACATTCATAAAAGATCGCTAAACATTTACAGGTGAGACAATGTAGGAAACATCGAATTAAATCTGATATATCCTCTTATAACTGTAATATAGCAACGGATATATTGATAATTAGTACAGTTACCATAGCATGAGCATGTGTTATTTACATTGAGAAAGTTTGTATAAATCGTAATATATCAAGGAATATATAAATATTGAGTATAATTCACGATTGCGTTTATGATGTGTAGTTTATAATGAGAATCGTGGTCATGTTGAGCATAATCTCAAATAACAGAAAATAGATTATACATTAAGTAAATCCTTAGATATATATCAGATTAGACACATTAAAAAGGCTGTGTTTAGCAACAGTATGCTTGTTTCATTACGATTATGGCAAGCAGCGACATTGGCAAATTGAAAATATTGGAAGACTATAAAACAGTGTGTTATTATAACGTAGATCAATTTCTACAGTTTATAAACAGTCGTGATCAGCCATGGCGTTATCGACTTAATTCATTTACAGCTGCCCTTGATAGAGAAAGTAAGAATAAACAAACGTGATACAAAAATAAAAGCTATATATGATGGAATGAACTGCATCGTTCAGCAGATAGCAAATGGGCTTAACATATATTGTCACAAATATACAGCGATATTTATATTGAAACAAAAACATATCTAATAATTGAATTGAATGGAATATGCTTACTTTCTTATCTAATAATTGAATGGAATATGGAAGAGTTAAAAATATGGGAGGAACCGTACGATGAGGGTGTTGGTGAGTGTTATTATAACGATGAGGGTGTTGGTGAGTGTTATTATAACGTAAATAAATTGTTACGGTTTATCAACAGTCGGGGTCAGAAATGGCACCACCGACTCAACTCATTCACGACTGCTCTGGAGAAGAAAGTGAGCATAAACAAAAGTGATCCAAAAATAAAACCAATTTACGATGGAATGAATCACATTGTAAATCAGATTGCAAATGGCCTTAAAGTAAAATTACCAGAGATATACAGTGAATTAGAGGTGGTTCCGACTGGAAGCCTAACATCGGGAGTTAAAGTGGGTTTACCACATGAAGCCGATTTTATGTTTAAACTTCAGAATACCATTGATACAAAGGCATACATGCTCTTATTAAATAATCAAATTTCAAAGTGAACTGTATGCAAATTAATTTACTAATTACAGAAAAATTACATTTGAAAGTCGAAAGGTGGATTAATGAAATTACTTTAAAATTGACCCCTTGTATATTAAAAATAAAGTTTAACTACGTATTCCGGGGACCGCAGAAATATGCGATTTACTCGAAAAGTAAAATGTTTATTATGTATTAAAACAATTCTCTGGCTTGGCATAAATTCTATCTACAATGTGACGTAAAAAACTAAAGGCATTAGGACTTCACTTCAATGATACACATTCATTAAAGAGCGCTAAACATTTTCAGGAGAGATAATGTAGGAAACATCGAATTAAATATATTACATCCAATTGTCTCTAATAACTGTAATAGAGCAACGGATATATCGATAATTAGTGCAGGTACCATAGCATGAGCATGAGTTATTTACATTGGGAAATTTTGGATAAACCGTAATGTATCATGGAATATATAAATATTGAGTACAATTCACGATTGCGTTTATGATGTATAGTTTACAACGAGAATCGTGATGTCGTGTTGAGCATAATCTCAAATAACAAAAAATAATTTATCCATTGAGTAAATCCTTAGATATATATCAGATTAGACACATTAAAAAGGCTGTGTTTAGCAACGTAGTGCTTGTTTCTTTACGATTATGGCAAGCAGCGACATTGGCGAATTGAAAATATTGGAAGACTATAAAACAGTGTGTTATTATAACGTAGATCAATTTCTACAGTTTATAAACAGTCGTGATCAGCCATGGCGCTATCGACTTAATTCATTTACAGCTGCCCTTGATAAGAAAGTAAGCATAAACAAACGTGATACAAAAATAAAACCCATCTATGATGGAATGAATTACATTGTAGAGCAAATAGCCAAAAAACTGAAGAAAAAGAAATCAAATATATACAGTGAATTAGAAGTGATTCCAACTGGAAGTCAAACATCAGATGTCAAAGTTGGCTTGCCCCATGAAGCCGATTTTTTATTCAAACTTCCAAATAAAATTGATGTAAATGCATACAAAGGGGGAATGAAATGGGAAAGTTTGAGAACTTTAATGGGAAACGACATTGCTAGCGTGATCGACGATGATATCATGTCAAATATATATTGTTTGCGGATACATGGAATTCACATTCATGCAAATATACCAGGCGTATGTATTGTTATGTCCTATGGCGAAGGCGAGGAATCGAGAGTGGGTTTCACCATGGATATTGTCCTTGTCACGCCATACCATCCAACAGGGGAAGAAGATCATGCTTTATCAATGATATCCAGTGAATCACTGGGTTATATCAAGTATTTCGGTATTTTTGATTATCTTAAAAATAATGGCTATTCGCTTTTCGGCGAAACGGGCATGGATACTGGTATACTTGAGAACGCTATTTTGAGTAAACTGGACGATGAAACAAAGCAAGGATACCGAGTTGCCAAATACTTGCTGCAACTGGAACATTCTGATGAGAGAAATGAATATACATCACCTTGTATATTGCTGGACGACACCATCGATGTTTCATTGTATGGCTTTAAACCACTTATAAAGTCATATCATTTGCGCTGTATGCTTTTGCACCTTTACATCCACGTATACAACACATCGTTTGCTGAGAAGTTAAAAGGAGGCACTCTAGCTTTGTGTCTGCTTGATATGTTTCGCGCAATGAAGTATAGGACTCGCCTTCCAGTTCCATTGACATCAGCATTTAAATTGGGAGCATCAATTCCATCCTCGGCCGACATTCCCAGTTTGATTAATGTGCTTATGAAAAGCAACATCAAAGACATCGACAACTTGACACTGCTGAACACCGATGGTGTTCCAGGTCCAAGAGATAATGCAAATGAAAATGG